>VXBR01002686.1:2232447-2322169 GCA_013400215.1 Cisticola juncidis
GGAGCCGCACCTCCACATGGCCCGCAGGGGCTGGGGGCGGGCACCGGGCGCCGAGCCCGGCCGCCACCCCCGGGTGATGAGGGGCTCTGGGGTGCCGTTCCCCGCCTCTTCTCGCTGTGCAGGCAATGATGGACAGACCTGTCCGATTTTCTTCCCTGCTCTCCTTTTCTTCCCTTCTCTTGCTTTCCCTTTCCTTCCCTCTGTCCTCCCTCCCCATCCTTCCTTTTCCTCTCTTCCTTTCCTCTCTTCCCTTCCTTTCCTTCCTTACTTCCTTAAAGGCTGATATCCATAAGACAACCCTGCATGTCTTTCTTCTGTAGAGAAAGGAAAAAAAAAAAAACAGAAAGATGAGAAGCAAGAAGTAGCGGGGGAGAAATCTTAGTGTATAAGTCATTCTAAAAAACTGATCAAAATTCTTCCATTTCTGCATGAAAACAACAGCCTTAGGAAAGGTTCATGCAACAATTTCCCCTTTTTTACCCTTCATAAATACAATATAATTACTGTAATTACATTAGTGCTCTGCCTTAGGATAGCTAATCATAACTCATTCATATTTCTGGAAGTTGCCTATATGAATTAATGACTTATTATTATCTCTTTAGTTTGATATTTAATGCATGTATATTTTTATAATCCAGGTACTTTAACTATATAATCATTGGAGTGCAATTATTCTGTCGTGTCGTTATTCTTGTGCTTATATCAAATTAATGTTAATATACAGATATTGTGGAGCAGAACCACAGTGTAATGCCTCCGTAATTGTAATGCCATAGAGTGTAATTGCAGGCGCGATGCTAGAAAAAAGGAACCATGATCTTTTCTCTACAAAAGCATTGAGGAAGGAACTTCAGTGCAGTTGCTGAAGGATTAGTTAGATAATAGAGTTAATACAAAAAAAGCCACTTCTGTGCTGTGATTAACCTCATACAGGGGAGTTGATTCAAAGCCCACCCAAGAGGCTGGCTGCAAATGCTTTGGACATACGCTTGCTTTCCCCTAGCTCTTCTTATTTCAGAGTCCACTAGATCAACTTGCTCAACATGTGAAGTCTAATCCTTCTCTTTTCAGTTTAATGACTTTGGGTCTCAGTCTTGTCATGACCTACCAGTAGGGTGCCATCGCTGTCTCTGGGACAGAGCAGAGATGCCCTGGCACAAATCCCAGCAGAGAGCTTAGTGCTGGATGCACCAGTGTCCGTCCCAACACTGACACCAGGGCTGTGCCCAGGAGGACTTCAGGGAGGCCACCTACAGCTCACTGCTTGCCTCTCCTCTCTGCAGCCCAGCACCTCCCTGCACCCACAGCTCTGCTTGGCCCTGGGCTAGCTGTGTGTGCTGAGCAGCAGGAAGGAGGCAGTGGCAGAGAAAGAAGAGGAAGAGGAGGAGCAGGAGGAAGGCGGTGATGAGGACGGGACCTCAGTCATCCTTGTCTGGCCCACCCTCCTGCGGTGCCACATCTGGGTTAGTTGTGTTGCTGCACCTCATGGTAGGGCAGGAGAGGTTCTCAGCCATGCACACGCCACCCTGGGAATGATCTCTGCTCCCCTGGCAGGGAGTTGGTGGGGCCACTTCCATGTCCTACATCCCCTGGTCTCATTTTGGTCCCCAGCAGGGCAGGGTAGAAGCTGCTGTTCTGGCAGCTTAGAGGGAGCCGTGGCTTGGGCAGCGCCTCTTGACCTGCCCCTAGCATGGGCCTTTGTCCTGCCCCTGTTTCCTTTCCCACAGGGTAGGGCTGTGCAGGCACATCTGCCCCTGTGCTGGGGGAGCAGCAGGGCCTGGCACTGGTTCTCCTCTTTCTGCAGCTCCTGGGCACTGAGGGAGCTGTGGGTGAGAACACTACAGGGGTAAGCTGGGAGATGCTCCAGGAGCAGCTGGACAGGGGAACACAGCTCCCCAGGCGGGCAGAGGTGCGCCCGGGTGTGGGGGCAGTGTTGGGCAGAGATGCGTAAGAAGAGAGGAGAGGCAGCTGGGGGCTTATCCAGCTCTCTCCCAGTCCCGTCCCACTGCACAGGACAAAGGGAGGCCAAGTGACCTGTCTGCCAAACAACTAAGCCCTGGAGAAGGAGGTGAGCTGCTGCCATGCAGTGTCTCTGCTCTGGGCTCTGTCCCTGAGCTCTGCTCCCCCAGCCAAGCAGAAGCATCACTGCTCCCCTTCTTCCACTCCTTATCTTTTACCCAGTGGAGCACACTGAGTGCCAGGAGTCTGGACAGGCTGGTTGAGGACCTGGCAAAAGTGAGAATGGCTGTCCTGTGGCTGGGCAGGGATGGCAGGGATGTATCACTAGTGGAGTGAACTTGTTTGGGAGGGAGGAAGCGTCTGTGGTGCCTCTCAGCAAGAAGAGGGGATGAAGAGCCACCAGGAACTCTGGCATGTCCTTGTCAGTGGCACTGGGAGAAATGCAGTTGTGCAGGGCAGAGAGCCCAGGAAGGCAGAGGGTGCCAGCCCTGCCACGCTCAGGCTGCTGGGGCTGGGTGGCAGCTCCCCAGTGCCCTTTCTGTTGTGGGGCTGCTCTGGGAGCAGAGCTCCTGGTTCCTGCAGCTGATCCCAAGCAAGGGCCTCCAATGGCCCTGTCTGGAAATAGAGGACAACTTTGCTGCTCACCAGGTGAGTTTTCAAAGGAAAGACAAGCTTGTGCTCTGGCTGAGCTGTGCTCACTTGTCCCGTGAGTGACACCATGTAGGTGTGGCACCCCAAGGGAGGACATCACCTGGACGAGCAAAGACACCCATTGGGTGGTAGCCACTGGGTACAGTTCTGGGAGGACAAGAACCTCCAGTGCTGCCCAGGGCTTGGAGGAGGGCAGGGCAAGGACTGGGACAGGCTGTCCCAGTGACACACCAGCTTTCAGGAGTCTCCAAGCCAAAGCCACAGCTCCAGCTGCCAGCTCCCTGCCTGTTCTGTCGCATTGCTCAGCACAGCGATGCCCACTGATGGGCTTTTGGGATCTGTGGAGATCCTTTGGTCAACTCCCCTCCTTGAGCAGGCTCACTCAGAACAAGCCCAGGACAGTTCATCCACTGATAGCAATAGGAGTCCAATAAAGGGATTTCTTTCAAAGAAGGACATTTATCTTCCTCCATCCTTTGTATTTACCAGGGAGCTGAAGTTGAATGGTTGCTTTAGTGCCACATCAGTGCAGTAACAGCTAGAGTGTAAAAGAGCCAAAGGAGACTTTTGCAAAGGTCTCTGAGTTCCTGCATCTTTTGTGAAAAGGGCAAGTGTCTAACCATCCCTTCTCCTTTAGTCATAGCATTGCTCAGAATCAGCAATTAAAGCAGTCACTCAAAATCGAAAACTGTTCTTTCTCTTGGACCTGCCTTAATTCCAGCATCTTGGGGGTTGAAAGCTGGCACAGCAGGCCTGGCAGAGATATTCCCACAGCTTGGCTGGTGTACACCAAAGGGAATCTGTCTTCAGCCACCATGGTTGTGGGAAAAGAACTTGTGATACTGACCAGGCCCTTGAAGGGAGAGAAGAGCAGCAATGCAGACACAGCATTTTCCCCCAGCCTAGGGCAGCACCTGCTCACACCAGCCCACCCTGACTGTCTGTGCTGCTGGGCCTGCAGAGGTTGTCAGGGCACACAGGATTCAACCTGACCATGAAACAGAGCTGTCAGGAGCCTCAGTGCACGAGGACCCAGGAGCTGCTCCTGGAAACCACTGACCCAGGACAAAGAAAGCTTTCAGCAACTGTGCCTATCCTAGAATAGACTGTGCCATGTGCATCCATTTCTCTTAAAAACTGTTCTCCTAGAAAAAGAGGGTGTCTCCTGAAAAAGAGTTTTCCTGGAGAAGAGGCACCAGGGAAGGTTTGAGAGGGAGAAGAAATTCACATAGCACAGGGAACCAGATGTACAACAAGTTTTTTTTCTTGTCTGTTTGTTTGTTTTGGTGGTTGTTGTTATTGTTGTTGTTTAATTAAGGAAGAGTATGCAGGGAGGCCATGATGTTTGTTCTAAATTCTCACCAGGCTGAGCAAAGACACCAGGCCATGGGTCAGGGAACTCTTGTTCTTTACTATGTAGTCATTCAACTCCAGCAGAGCCAGCCCACTACTGAGCCTCAAAAGGTGTTGACTAATGAGCCCTTAAATCTGTACCATAAACTTCTACAGGTGGTGGCTAACAAGCCTTCAATTCTGCACTGTACACTTGCAAAAACTTTCAAGTCCTCAAAAGAAACTTCTCAAAGGTGCTGGCTCACAAGTCACAACACAATTCCACAAGCTCCCCACTCCCACAACAAACAGTACGGAGTATGGAATAGAAAATGACAGTAGCGCTTTGCCCAAGCAGAGCAAAAGAGAGAGCAGAAATAAAGGTGGAGAAGAAACTACAGAGAATATCATCTGTTCATGAAGATGGTCCAGAGCTGGCCCAAACAGTGAGAGTAGAGAAGGGAAAAAAGAGAGTGAGGGGCTCTGACCCACTTCCTTTCATAGTTAACCTCAGTTCAGCACTGCCCCACCTTTACAGGACCCTCTCTTCTAATCACAGATTTTTTGCCACAACAGTCAGAATGTTGTATTATGCCTGGCGCTTCACTAGTCCACAACTGGAAACAAACTGAAGTGCATATAAGTGTTCTGCAACATAAAATCCAGTGCAGAAGGATTTCAAATCGATCTGTATGCTTCTATTCCTTTGAGCTCAGATTACTTACTGGAAATAAATGCTAAGTGGACTGAATTAATCCTTTGCTCCTGTCTTTTCATTCCACTTCTTCTTCTACTATAGTGGATAGCCTTATAAACTTGCACAACCACGGATTGGGAACTACATCCTCAAATCTGCCCTCTTCACCATGTTCTTTTGGACTCTCACGCTCTGCCACACCTTCATGTGCTACTGAAAATGTCTGTTATTGCAGATTATTGTATGCTGGCCACAGGAAATGTTCTAGTAATCTCAACAATCAGTTTCTTATGGGCTTTTTTCTCCTGCTTGTACAGATCAATCAGAATTCCATCAAATGAAGCTGCTGCTGTGGGACTTCTACAGGTTTCAGTTCTCAGTATTTTCCTCTGGGATTCAATCAATTTGAGCCTAATGCTTAGGCTCATTTCAGTGATTAGTAAGTCTCCTATTGAGTGTAACTGTGTAGACCCTGGGCACAGTTCAGATTTTCAACTAATGTACAGAATAATTTGTTACAGATAATGTTGCAGAACAATTTAATTGATTCCTTTCTGCTCACCATCTTGCTGAGACAGACCATGTCTTCTCAAATTTACTCTTTATTTTGGAAATTATATGGGCACCTCATTGACCTCTGTCTTATCTAGGAAGTTAAAGCTGGCCCCGGTGATAAGTCAGGCTGTCATGACTGGAGCCTTTGCTCTCTGATCTTTTCTGAGAATTAGATAAAAAATGTATGGTGGCACCCTGCAGCCCTCTTCCACGCTCCGCTTTCATATTTCTGGGTGATACTGCCTGGAGTGGAATCAGGCTACTCTAATCTTTTCAGGCTCTTCCTTCTCTACTATATTTGCCCCCCCAAAAAGCTGTTGATCAAGAGAAGGTATTTTGATATGCCTGACTTCAGCACATGGGAATTTATTTCTGATCAGTGTCATTGGTGCAGGCGCTGTACAGATCCAAATGACTCTGCCACCTGTAGAGGGGATGTTCCCTTGGGGACAATATGGAAAAAGCCCTGAGGTGCCTGGAGACAAGACAGTAGGAGGTTATATTGACTGCTTTTGGGTAGTGATGCAGCCTTGCATGCCTAAGGCATGCACACATGGCACTCAGTGAAATAATGTGCATGTGCTTGATGAGCAAAAATAAAATAAGTAGGTTTCTGAGACTAGTAGCAGCTAACAGACTGTTATTTACCACTCCCAAGAAAATTAGGTAGTACATCAAAGCATGTAGATATGTACTTTTCCCACTGTATATTTTGTTTCATTCCCACAAACCAGCTCTAAGAAAGTTAGAGCTGAAAACTGAAATTAAGAGGTGTCTTCATTGATGGGTTTTAAATGGCACAGGAACAGCTGTTAATACTTTGAAAGAGAAAAAGTGAAAATGTGAAAATGGGCCCATTAATGCATGAAGAGTAGCAAAGAAATCAATGAGGGATCTCCAACAGTTGAGTTGCTGGTCTGCTTTTTTATCTCCTTTTTTTAATTGGTCTTTAACAGGGAGAGTGGTTCGAATAATCAGAAAGGAATAGAAGCCTGGCCAATACAGCTGCTAATGAAGGCCAGGTAAGGAAATACTTTGTTCAACTCTGTGATAGGTTGGGATCAGCAGATCTGGACAATATGCTTCCCAGGTTTTTAATTTAGCTAATGAATTGACTCTGTCGCTGGCAATTAATTTTGAAAAGTGGAGGAAAACCAAGGTAGTCTCAAAGGATGTGTGGGGGGGATTAAATACAGTGTTAACCTTTACTGTGGAGGGGGAAAGTCACATTGGTAGGTCTGCATTTCAGCATCAGCAAAAAAGTATAAGAGAACAAATCAGACAGGGGACTTCTGTGGAAGCACAGTGAGGTGTGAGAGGTGAGGGTGTGACACTCATGGAAGGCACATTCTGCTGATAAAAGACTCACAAACCTCAAACATTAGGATATTCATGCCAGGAAAAACATATTACCTGATTGGGATCTAATTTCTACTGTTTAGATGTTGGAAAAGACCCAGTAGATTTCACATATCCTCATTCTAGCAAACCTTTGCCAGAAATATTACTGGGGTAATAGACCTGAGCAATACCATGCACCCTCAAAATCAGTCAGAAGACTCTTGGAAATGGAGTACTGTGTGTGAAAGATGGGTTTATAATAGACTGAGCAAGCATTAGAAATTGCTTTGCTCTAGCACTTTTGCTTGTACTTAGCTGAGAATATAAACAGTCAGCTCCTTACGCAACACTGCTTTGGGAGGGCTTCACCACAGCCAAATGTGGAGATCTTGATTTGGACAGACGTGTTAGTGTCACCAAAACAAAAGGAGAAAAATACTGTTGAGGAACAAAGCCAAGCTATATACAAGGAGATCATGTATAGGAGCAATGTTTTTCAGCTAGATTTTGGAAAGAAATAGTGACTACTGACTATCAGCACTCCTGGTGGTGTAGAGGGAGATGCTGTTTATGTTTTCCCTCTTCCACTGAATTCCCACTACAAGTCATCTGTTATCTGTACTCTGGGTATGGTGTTAGATCCAAGGTGCAATGGCAAGGCCTCAAGGCAAAGTGTCTGTACACAATTATTTCAAAGAGACAGCTGAGGACTGGGACTATTTCTAGATAAAATTTTCAGTGTCTAGACATGTCAGCTTGGAAGGAAGAATAAAGAGCTGGCAATGGGGCTGGTGATGCACATCTTGTTTGAGACTGTGTCAGAAGAGAGCAAACTTCAAGGAGAAGCAGCCTTACTCCTTCCATGTAGTGCAGTCTTGCTTCTTAGGCCTGCTGAGCTACACTGGCTGACAGACATCTTAGACCACCAGGATCCAGCTGCCAGCCCAGCCTGCACTTTGGTAGATGTTCCCTCACTAGGGTTAGGCTGAACAACTGCTGAGCAATTAGCATCCAATCCATGAAAGGCATGGGCAGAGTTCCTTACTCACTCCCTTGCTGCTCACAGTCCAGAGCTTGTAATTGAGAGACCAGACCTGAAAGCCTGTAAATATCCACTGTACTGACTTCAATGAAGCTACTTTGGATTTACACTAATGAGGCAGAAAGTAGATTGTGGCTCTTGCTCATCACTTTGTAATCACTCTGGCTCCCTGAGACAAAGGCAGTGAATCAACAATGCTCATTATTTCATTTGCTGCTTTGCTTAAGCCACCTGCCCTTTCTTTAGTTATTGAGTGTTTTTAAAGTAGCCTTCCATTTGCCAAGATAAAACATAATAGCCTCTTTTATTACCTTGGATTTTTGTCTTCCTCATCATGTCAATTAGTGTTTGTGTTTAACAGAGATCCTGCCTGAAAGCGTTCTATCCTCTAATGTCACAATTAGTGTTTCTTTCTGTTGGACCAATTATAGGTGATAATGTTACTATTTGACAGTGTTTGTGTTCTAATTAAGTGCCTGATTGCAAATTTGGTTCTCAATTTCAGCCAAGCTGCTTCTTTTACCTAGGTTATTCCCTAGCCACAGCTATCTACAGATCCTTGGAATTATGCATGGAAAATAAAAATAGATGAGTCACCACTTGTATGAAGTATTTTCTCACTTTCACCCAGATTTATCTTTCCTCTTTTGTTATTGAGTACCCTGAGCATTTTTTCTTATTTGGTAAGAATCTTTATCAAGGACAGAGCATGCCACAGATAAAAGCAGAATGGAGCTTCTGAATGACAAGTTTAATCCATCACTTAAAGCTCCTGCTTTCAAGTGTCAGCCATGAACCACTGAATGTTAGTATCATCCAGCACCGGGGTGCATCAGTACAGCTGTTTTGCCCATTAAGAAAAACAAACAAATCAATGCTGAGTGTCAAGTTATAAAATGGGAAATCCCATCCTATAAAGCAGGTTTGGGGACAAAAATGGAATAAGATGAATTACTGTGTTTATAATGGGGGAAATGCCATACTCATTAAAGTATCTATCTATCTATCTATCTATCTATCTATCTATCTATCTATCTATCTGATTTCATCCTATATTTAGCACTATATAGATCAGCATGGGGACATTTGAGAGCATTACCTGTCCGGTAATTCTGCTTGCCCCACCTTGCATAAATGAAGAGATCTACTCCTGAATATGCACTAGTTTGCAAGCCTTTGGATACTGGTGTGCACAAGAGAACTTATGAAGCTCATGTGTAAGAACAGAGCATGCTGGAAGCTGGCAAGCTGCACCTTTGTGCAGAGTGTGTTGTGATTTTCATACCTTGTAGGAGCCGACACATCACCAACACAGTGTGATTTTTTTCCCTGATCACCTGAATGAGCAATACACAGGCACAAATACAATCTTGCCTTGCTTCAGTGCCCTCAAGTGAATTGTGCTCACAAGAGGGAAAAGGCCAATTTTATGGCATTTGAAGTGATGGTTGAAATTTTAAAAGCAGTCAAGCTAGCTAAAACGTTTGTGTTTCACAGATACCAAAGGACCTTGCAGGGGAATTCTGCATCTGGGAGGGAGTTCCTCCAAGAGGACTCAGCTGACCACGTTAATTCAAAAGAGCTAAATTGTGAAATGGAAAATGTTCCACCATCATGTAATGTCCCAGTGTGGAGTCTGGTCCTGTACTGACTGACACAAACAGCAGTTCACAGAAACAGCCTCACTGGAAAGCTCTTGGTGGGGCTTTGCCTTTGCACTGCCAAGAGCTCTTGCTGCCCAGGTACTCATAAGGCAGCTCCCAGCTGGGTCTTGCTTTCTCCCAAAGACATTTATCTGAACAGACTGCAGAACCACTGAAGTTTTGGACACAGGATCTCTGTCTCTAGACCCTGCAGAGAAAGAACAACCTGTAGCTCAGCTTCCCTGAGTTATCAGATCTGTACTAAATTGCTTTATAGCTTAGGGGATTTTCCCTGTAGGTGCTCTGGATTTATAACACATTTCTTTAGGGTTTTAGTTGAACATATGGCTAAAACATACAGACATGCTTATGGAAAGATTTAGAAGCACTATCTCCTTTTACTTTAAGCTGAAGGAAATAATAAAATACTGTGCATATTTCTCTGTCTCCCTTTCCTTACTGTTCTCACAGGTTCTCAGGTATTTGATATGCTCAGGAGTCCTCTTGAGGTCACAGCTTTTCCTGTGAAAAGAAAAAGAACAGGCAGGACAGAACCTGCCTCCCTTGTGTAGCTATATCCCTTCTCCCTTAGCTAGTCCCCCTCCCAAGAAGGATATGCTGCCTTCCTCCTTCCTGTCCAGATTTTATATGCCTGAAATTCTTCTGCATTTTGTACAGGTCATTGTGCTTTGTGGTTTTCAAGGCTTCTACTGACTTTGAACCATCTGTCTGGGATTGTGAACAGCCGACTCTGTGTCCGCTCTACATTGGAATGCATTTCACATAAATTCCAGGTATTCATGCTTTTGCTGTTTCAGAGCATCAGTCAGACCACCTTCTTAGTACACAGACATGCTCCCCCCAAAACTGCTGTGAATAAAGGCTTTCTGCTTTCTAGGCTCATGGCTTGACACCTCAGTGGGGTTTGAAACAATTTTTAAATTCCTTATAGGCAGTAGGGCTTCTGTATCTCATTCTCTGGAAATGGAATAAGTTCACTGGAGTTCTTTGGATTATTATGTTAGGAACACAGGTCACATCTTAACTTATTGCAAATGGTGTGAAAAAGACCTTTTCTGAGAGGTGACCTTAAATTCAGCTGGTGTATACAACCGACCATTTCATTTGATGTTTATTGTGTTATCACAAAAGCATGATTTTTTCACATTTCAATATATACTCAAAAAATACTCACAGTTATTTACCTTCTGTCTGTGAGGCACATTTAATGCTGAGTCAAGCACTGTGGGAGAAATAATGAACAGTAAGTGCATATGCAAGAAACTTTTGGGAGTGGACTTCTCAGTCTGCTGATGAGGTGGCATTTAGGGCTGGCAGCAGAATCAGCAAAGTGCTTAAAAATGAAGAAGAACCCACTGCACTTAGGAGTGGCTTTTCCTCATTACTTTTCAAATGTACTCCTTCCCCAGAACTCAGTAACTGCCCAAGAGGGGGTGACTGTAGGGTGTCCCTCAGCTTTGGCAGGGGTCAAGGCATGGTGGTGCAAAGAATTCTTGAAGAATAAGTATCAATATTGCCTTTCTGCGTGACAGATCTGTCAAATTTCTATTTGACTTTGCTCTAAACTTTTTAGATTGGATAAAAAGGGCAGCAATACTCAACTGCAGAAGATTTTCTTTCATTTCTGAAAAATGTAATGATGTTGCAGGCACATTTGGAACATGTTTGTGGTACTCAATAGTGACTGCAGTGCCCAACTTCAAATGGGGAAATGTTGGCTGGGGGCCTAATTTTTGTACACAATGAACAAATGCCTGTGGCATTAGCTTTGGTGAAATTGTTGCTCAGCATCTGTGAGGTGCTAGTCTGAACTCCCAGATGTTGCTGATGTCAGCTTTAGACACCCTGCCAAACACAAGAGGTTTTTTTATTAAAAATCCCCCAAATTATGGAATGACCTCATTGTAAATATAGTATTTAATTTCATTGTAAATTCAGAAAAAAATCAAAGTTCTGTATATTGCAAAGTGTAATAGAAACAGTCCTCGGGAGTCCTCTTCATATGCCTGCCAATTTTAATAAAGCAGTTACTTTCAGATAAATTAGAAATATATTATCTCCCAGAGGAGATAATAGGTTGAAGAAGTCAGAGATCTGTTTCACTGTTTCTCTTGGTGCAGCATGGCTATGAAACCCCCTCATGCTACTTTTGTATTGTTTCACAGGTGCTGTGACATGTGCAAGAGGAGCTGTGCTAGCAAGGCTACAGATCTATGAGACAAAGCTGAAGAAGTTCAGCAGTTCTTGTGCTTGAAGCACTGGTGATTCTGAGAACTGAAGGAAGACCATGTGGTTCTGGAATAATATATGATAAAGGAACCTTGCCCTCATCCTTAGATTACTAAACCTTTCTTCTTGGCTAAAGTTTCTTCTGCTTCAGTGTCTACAAAAATGAAACCCATTGCCTTTGTACCATGTGAACCAAGGTTTACTGAAGTTTCAGAGGCCCTGAGATACATCTGCCAGGCACTATTATTTGCTTGAAGCAGCATTTTGTTAATATCTTGAAGGTCTTGGCTTACAAAAGCCTCTAAAATCATTCACTGAGACATGCAGACATTTTTGTAATTGCTTCTGGTTTCAAATAGACACAGATGCTAGAAGCTGAAAAACTGTGCTCCTTCCTCTGCAGTAACTCCTAGGAATTCAGTGATGCCCTCTGGTCCTCTGTTCCTATAGCAAACAAAATGATAGGGCATAAAAGAAATGCCAAATTTACAAATCTTTCAGGTAATGGAGAAAAAGCCCATTTAATAGAGAACTGAGTCTTTTCAAAAAAGAGCTGCAGCTTTGTATGATGATAGTCTTAGTGATTAAAGACGGTGTTTTATAAAAGCTGCATAATCAGGCTGGTATTCCATCTGAAATGACCCTTTTAGTCATCTTTCTATTCCATGGGAGGCTTTAATACAACAACCTAGGGTAAACCTTGAATTTACTGTTATTAATAGGTTTCAGTCTGCTGCAATATCATCCCATGTCTCTCCAGGCAATTAAAGTTGTTTCTTGCTTTTAAAGGAGCTTTAATGGCTGCAGCCAATGGACCATCTATTATCATGAATGAACTCAGTTACTATCTTAGTCACGATCAATATTTGCTTACACCAAGTTAGAAAAAATACTGAAAGCTTAGAGAGTGGTTAAATGGCTGCTGATGTTAAGACAGCAGGAAAGCCTGAGAGCACTGAGAAATGTAGCCTTAAATAAGTGCAGTTTGTCTTGATATTTCTGTAGTCATCCAGGAAATAAGTGCTGATGATCATCTTTTCTGACACTAGTACTGCAAATTTGCATCAGAGAGATAAAGAATTATTAAATCTCTCAGTGGGAAGGTTAAAAATTAACTCGTTGTTTCCCTGATATGATGAGGAATGTGTTCTAAGAGGACAGTTCCTTACAAAATGCTCTGCAAATAAGCCAAGTAGGCAAACATTCATGTTCGTACATGTGACTGGCCTAAGTGGGAAAGCCACTTGTAGACAAGCAGCTCTGTAAGAACTTAGCAGAGGAATACTGTGCCCCATTGGGGTGGGTTTGCTTCCCCTGCAGAGCACAGGCAGCATGCTGGGGCCAGAAGGATCAGTAGTCTCAGAAGGGGCTGGAGAGCAAATTTCATCAGAACCACGTCAACAGCCTCCCACAGCAGTCAGCTTCATCCTCTCAGCTGATGACTTAATCACTCCAGAGGGGAGCTATTTGGTGATTCCAGTGTTGGAAGGGGAGTCTAAAGTTTCTGAACTCCATGTTACTTTTTCTCCGATTGAGTCACTTAACATTTCTGCTTCAGTTTCCAGTTTTAAAAACTGGCTTTCATGATCTGGGAATTTAAAAGCAGCTAGCAAGAAAGAACTGAAGGTGTAAGAGAAGCTGTCAAAAGAAGTTCCAGGCTTTAGGACATCCTCTCCTCTTCTCTCCAAGAATGGTATTTTGTCCTGGAATATCCTCAATGGGAGAGCTTGAAAACCTGCACCTTTTCCAGGTTTTACTGTCTTAGATGATTAAGGTTGCCTTTGCTTTAGCAAAGCCATGAAAGGCTGACCTATATTTCAAAACAGGTTAGGATACAATTAATTTCTTTGGGCCCTGCTTGGAGGATGTCCCAGAGTACCCACGGAGCCTGCCAAACAAGCCATCAACAAAAGATTACAGATTTCTGATGGAGAGGTTTGTTTATGGTCTATTCCCTACATTGTGACAGAATCATTCTGACCAGGTGAAAGAAAGGCAAGAGCTTCCAGTTAATCATTTACACTTCACAAATGAATAATTAAAGTAACAATGGGTCAGTCATTTATTCTTACCGAATCCTAATTATCTGTCTTGAAAATGAGCTGAGGTCACTGTTGTATGCATGGCAGACAGTTGAGATACTGTTGCAAGCACTAATTTGTATGGTACTTTGCAAAGATGGGAACGGCTTAGATGGATTGAAAGGGTGATAAAACCGATGTCAGAAAAATGCATCCAGGTCAATTAAAAAGAAAGTTGTGGCTTCCCCAAAATCCCTCAGATATCAGCTTTGGATACTCAGAAGTATGATCCCAGGAGATTGTTCTGCAAGTCCTCTGAGACTGACTGACAGCTCTGAGGATAAAGACCACTGGCCAAACAAAAACATCAAAAAATGCTTTGATTTATTCAGACCTGAAACAAATAAAATAATAACAGTTAAACAAAACAATAACAGATAAACAAAAAAACAGTTTTCCAGTATGAAATACTCCCTTATTCCCCTCTTCCATTTCCTCTCATCAATCATTTCAACCAAATAAAATGTCACGTTTTTAGGTTGGTTTTCTTTGTCCTTCTATTTCAAAATGTAAGTGTATTTTAGTGAAATGTTCTCCTTGGGGAAACAGCAAACAAACAATTTTAGCCTTCAGTCAGAAATGTCTGTTGCTAACAAATCACTTATTAACATTGGTTCACAATCAGATTTTGACTGACCTAAATCTGCTTTTTTCAAGAAGTACAATATTCAAACACAAAAGAGTCCAACTCTGAACTGCAGATGCTCTCCTCTTCACCTCTTGAAGAATGAGATCTGTTCCCTCTCTTCCAAACATTTAGCATGAAGAAGAGGTCCAATTCTATGTCATCTATGCATCAAGCTTGAGTAGAACCAAAAAGTTTATTTTCACAGGTCAGTGAAAAGTCTGGCCGTGCAGAATGCTCACACAATTTATTAGAAGTGCTGGAAACATCTTGGACATTTCTTAAACACGTTCAGTATTCATCCTAATTCATTCTACTGAATGCTTGGATAGGCATAGCAAGAAAACAAAATCCAGTTGAAACAAGAAATAACTCTATTTTAATCACATGTTGAATTGCACCATTTCAGTGCATCCCTTCCTGATGGCTTTATAATATTAACAACAACAACAAACCACAAAAAACTCCCAAACAACATCAGCAACAGAAGGAAACCTGCTTCTCTACACAGTTATTTTTCTTACTATCCCTGACAAATGATCACATACTTTGCTAACATATTTGCTTGTTTTAAAGGAATTTAAGCTTCTGTTGCATTCTGTACTTGCTTTTCTCCGGCTCTAATCCAGAGAGGTGCAGAGCAAGCTCAGCTGCCTCCCGAAGCTGAAACAAAGCCCTTGGAGATTAGGGCTTCTGAGACTGTTTTATTTCAATTCACTTCAGACTTACAAGTCTTTGTTTTTCATCTTTCTCTAAAGTTACTTTAATTAAAACAAAACAAGTCAGAAAATCCCACATTTCTCCAAAGCAAGGTCCAAAATAGCCTTGTCTCTTTGTATTTGCTAACTAGGTCCTCCTAGGAGTTAGGCTTCCAATTTAAGAGCATGTTGTATTCATGTGAAGGAAGAATGGAAATTTCCACTCTGAGACTTTTCCTTAGAATGTTTCAGCTGGGAACTGTTCTGCATAAAAGAGCAAATTTGCCATGGAAGAAAGTGCAACTTTCATCTTCCTAATACACATCTCCTTTGACATCCAAGCAAATCACACAGAAATTATGTGTTGCCAATGTTGAAAAGCTGTGCTTCTGTCCCAGTGCCAGACGACAGGAAGCTGGGAGTGAGGCACAGTGGTGAAAAGCCAGTCTGAACCTCAGGTGCATCAGGCCAGGCTTGTGTTGGTGGACACAGGGAAACACCATCCACAGTGATGGTAAGGGCTCAGTTCTGATACCACAGTTCCTGTCACCTCTATTCCAAGCAGAGAAACTGGAGGTAGCAGGGGTGAACAGAAAGAGTTCTTCCCTCAGCAACAGATCTATCTTACAAAAAGAGAAAAAGAACTTGGTTTGTTTGGTCTAGTGAAACAAAACTGGAGATGGGGGGGAAATTACTCTGTATAGATATATCAAGTAAATATTGGGGAGGGAGGAGAATTATTTAACCTAGAGGATAATGCTGGAACAAGATCAAATTGATATAAATTGGTCATGAATAAATTTGAGCTGGAAATTGGGGAAGGTTTCCAACCATTGGAAGAATGACATCCTGGAATAGCCTTTCAAATAGAGTAGTGATGGGCAGAAACTTCAATTTAAACTTGTGATATGAATCCTTGAATCACCAAGTGGTTTTGAAAAAAAAGCTGTTGCTACATTATATGTTTACATAAAATTTATTCCATGCTCTGGAGCTTCTACTGATTACCTGTCAGGAACAGAAAGAATTTTTTCCATTTCATACCTAATTTTGATTCTAATGCTGTACTGGTTTTGGCTGGGATAGAGTTAATTTTCTGCTTCATAGCTTATGAGTGCTGTTTTGGATTTAGGAGGAGGATAATGTTGATAACACACTGATGTTTTAGTTGTTGCTAGGAAGGCTTACTCTAAAAATCAAGGACTTTACAGTTTCCCATGCTCTGCCAGTGAGGAGAATAAGAAGCTGGGAGGGAAAACAGCCAGGACAGCTGACAAACACTGGCACCAGGGATATTCCATAACACTGAGCGTCATGCTCAGTGTATAAACTAGGGGAATTTGGCCAGGAGGGACCATTTGCTGCCAGGGGATGAGCTGGGCATCGGTCAGAGGGTGGTGAGCAATTGTGTTGAACATCACTTTTTTCTCCTGGGTTTTATCTCTCTCTGCTTCTCCTTTCCATTATTATTATTGTTGTTGTTACTGTTATTGTTATTGTTGGTGGCATTATTATAATTATTATCACTATTTGTTATTATTATGGTTTTTATTTTGTTTTATTATTATGGAGATTTTTGTTTCAATTATTAAACTGCTCCTAACTCACAAAGTTTACATTTTTTTTTCCAATTCCCCACCCTGTGGGGGACAGGTGGAGTGAGTGAGCAGCTGTGTGTTGCTCAGCTGCCTGCTGGAGTTAAACCATGACATTAGCTTTCTTTCCTTCTTTGCCCTGAAGTATCATGAGGAAGCAGAGGTAGATGCACAGACATTCTTCAAAGTATTAAAAGCTTCCAGGTGGCTTTGATGATATAATTGTCCACATACTTGGGTTTCTACTGAACTAATGTCAATGGGTAATTTTCTCCTAGTTCAGATTTTACTCAGGGGCATAGGCTTGTGCACCACCTAAGACCACATGAGAATTTAATCTGACATATCCTGAATATTACTATATGCAAAATATTATTGAAAAAGTTGATGTCTTGCTTGCTGCTTATCCTAGATGATAGCTGCAGCTGAAAAACTTTAATGACAGTCTAAGACTCCTGATAGGGCATGAAAAGTGTTTTATATTGGTCAAGGGCTTGTGGAAGAAGACCAAGTAGTCATTTCACAGTGCTCAGGCTGAATAATTGGGACACCACTCCTCCTGTGAGTCCTGACACTTTGAAACACGAAGGGTGACAAAGTGATGTTGCTGTTGCTGCAAGAATGCCTCTTGCCCAGCATTCATTTTATCCTCTTTGTCTTATGGCCCACGAGCAACAGATCACACTGTGTAGTGCTATTTCATCTTCCTCGCATCCAAACCTGAATCAAAATCCTGAGGGCTTTTAGCATGGTGAGACATGGAAAGTATCATGTTTTGTCAAGGCAGCAACCATTCTGCATCATCACTGCATAGTCAACCAGGCCTTCCCCTCTAAGGTCACCTGTGAAGTATGAAGTGCAGAGGAAGCCCATATCTGCATCTTAGGGTCAGTTTTCCATAGCCTTTTCCTTTCCATACTTGCCAGCATTTTGTAAGGCTGCCAGCCTCATTTTCCAACTCAATATCATTCTGCTGAAGCTTCTTGCAAGGCAGAGTTTTAAAATCAGCCTGGACAGAACTCAGTCCTGCATCTCCCTCTGAAAACACTCTTTCAGCTCATCCAGCCCATTCTGGATACTACTGCCAGCCTCTCCTTCCATCTAACTTGAATTGTGTCAGGATCTGACATGAAAGACCATTTCTATCCTATAAACTGTCTGTGGCCTCCTACAGCTCATCACTGGTCATTTACCTTCCCTACCTGCTAATTATAAAGGGCCAGCTGGCTCCCAGGTCCATGCTGGGGCAGCACACTCTGCTGCAGAATCCCTGTAGCCCACCAAGCCCATGAGACTTGGAGTTGATGTTAGCATTTACAACTGGGAGTAAATGCTCTAAATAAAATCTTTACTCTTTCCTCTATGTATCCAAGGGGAAAGTCTACCTGCTCTGCAGATAGCCTTGATCCTGAAGATTCTTCTAACCCCATTGTCTCCACTACAGGCACATATCTTAGTAAAGTAAAGGTTAAAGGATTAAGATTTTGAATTCAGTCCATCATGCAAAGTCCATCTCTCAACCACTTTACAGAAACCAGTAATGTAGCTTGTGAGATAAGTAAGAGCAAGAAGACAGAAGTAAGGGAGAAGGGAGGAGTTTTCTGCTGAGATTTGGAATGAGATGAAAAGCCACCAAAGCAGAAAAATAGTGACAAGTTTGTTCCAGATGACAGGAGGCATAGAGAAGGAGTTGCTCATCACCTCTGGTCAGATTGCATGAAGGGGCAGAGAAAAGAAATCCTGATGAAATTAAATGGCATTACATGTAGGAAAAAAAAAAACCAAACAAGCTTCTCTGCACTGGATGCAGTGAGTCTGTAGAATATACTTCAGAGAAAGTCAAAGACATAAATAATAAGGCTGGATTTTTGGTCAATGTGGGATTATTAATAACATGCAGAGAAGTGTCAGGTAATTTAGAGGTGATCAGATTTCAAAGCTTCCTAAGATAAGGCACCAAGACATGCTAACCTTGGGATGTAAATGCTCAAAGTCCCTCCACTTACTGGGAGCATTACAGGGGTGTGTTCCCATCTGCAAGAACCGAATAGTGATGCCTGCTGATACGCTTGCCACACTGACCACTGCTTATGCTGTTTCTCTGTGACCTTGGTGCTATTTATGCTTGTCAATTATGCTGTTCCTCTTCATCTGGGTATTCAAATCTGAGTATTTCTTCCTTTATATAGTCAGGGAAACAGCGAAGTGTTGTGCCTCCCTATCCACACTCCTGCAGGATTACTGAAGGTCAAAGCTCGGATAACCAGCCTTTACTTCATGCAGGTTTGCTATTATCTGAGCAGTTCAATTAAGAGGAGGCTGAAAGGAAAGCAGCTGGGGCTTTAAAAGCTCTCATATCTCAACAAGCCCATCTTCGTGCCCCATATGTTTTATTTGCTTCCCTCCTGTTCTCAAAGAGCCCTGGGATTGCCCAAAATGTGTTCAATATATTGAGACTTTCAGTTACTGCACAGACACACACATGCACACAAACCCACTGCCTTTCCTCACAGGAATATTCGCAATGTTTCAGGTATTTAGCAGGTTAGAATAACCAGGAACAGCAAAAATTACATTAATTTCATTTGGAAATAAATAAGCATAATTTTTAGGACAGGATAGGGAAATTCTTTCTCTCCCTTTTTAACCTGGTCATCCAAGTTATTTTATGATATGACATGATATATGATATGATATATGATATGATATGATATGATATGATATGATATGATATGATATGATATGATATGATATGATATGATATGATTGATATTATATGATATTATATGATTCATTAATTACAAGGGCATTCACTGCTCTCACATTCTCTGCTCACACCTTTTCATCTGCATTTGGCTACCCCAAATTGGTTACCCCAAGACCTGATTCAAAGCAGTCCTGCCTCGTTTCTGCAGGATTCCTGGCTGAATGCTCCTGACACGCTCAGGCAGCGCTGGGCTCAGCGGGAATGGCAGCAGGACCGCCACACGCCAGCTGGTGAGGGCACTGCAGCATTGCTGACCAGCTTGGAATAAAAGCACAGTAGTTAAAGTATTTATTCAGAAACTGAGGGAAGAGGGCTCATTAGGAATGTACCTAGAAAGAAATTTGAGTTTGGGTAGTGGGCACAGACAAAATACTCCTGCCTCTGCTGAAGCCATCTCTGGTGTGACAAAAAATGCAAAACTCACATGCCCTAAAAAAAGAAACAGCAGGAGGATGAGTGGAAGGGTGCTAGGTGAGTCAGAGATCAATGGAGTAGGGAAACAGGAGCATACCCTGCTGGTGTGGAGTGGGTGTGAGGGCTGAGAGACACAAGTATTCTGCAAGCATCCTTCATTACCAGCTGGAAGCACAGGTGAGAAACAGGAGAGGTTTCCTATTATGTGCTTATTTCAATTGCAGTCCTCTTTGCACCCAGGACTGGCAGGACTAAAAGCTACAAATCACATTCTGGCTCAGTCTAACTGGGCTAAACTCTAAGGAGTCTGACTCTTCACTCAAAAAGACAAAACCAATTATCAACAACCTCCTTCTGAGGACAAAAAGACCAGCTTGCTAATGAGTGTCTAAGAGGTGGCCATTCCATTGTAAGAGACACACCATCCCACTATCTATTTAAATGTCTCCTTTAATAGCCATATTTTTGTCTATGAAGATTCAGAGTACAATATTTATGCCTACTGTCCAAAGTGTTACCCCAAGGATTTTAATGGTCATGCTAATTTTTTTCCACATAATGGAGATGCCTTTTAAATGGGAAATGAAGAATTATACAGTCTGGATAATATGCTCTACTGTGGTCTTCCCATTTGGCTTGGGAGCAAATACAGAACCAATTCCAGAACTTGGGTTTTGGAAGAGAGGGAAACTTTTATCTATTTGCCACTCTAGTTAGGTTCCCTTTACTAATTTGGCTTCCTTACCCAGAAACAGGACCAAAATGCATCCATGGGAGAGAATTCCTCAGTGCAAACTAACAAAACAACCATAAAAAAGGGTCTTGTTTTATGACATGCTCCATTGGAATTGCAGCATTCTGCCTATGTGGGCATATTTTCTAACACATTATGCAGAAACAAGTCAGGGAAGATGCTGAGGATTGTAATTTTCTAATTTAATTCTGCCATTTCCAGTAATGGAAAGCCATACTATGGCTATTTATCTTCATAAGTGACAGATGCATTTCATTAAAACTTCCTTAAATAATTTCTCATGGCACTTGAAGGAGGAAAATAAGGAGTGAAAAGATATCTGTTTTGTAAGCACACATGCATCGAGGTTTTGAGAGATGTTAAACACGCAAATGATCTATGACTGCATTAAAGAGGTCAAGTAAGAAGACATTTGTCTGGTGGTTTTTTGCAATGTTGATGCCTGTTGAACTGATCGTGAAGCAATCTGACATTGACTGTTGCTGGATGAAAATACGCTAATAATATCCCTGTACACGGATATAATGAGTGCCGCTTGGGAGAGTCCCAAAGCTCGGTGTAATGCTGTGACAGGCAGATGCTTCCCTTCCAAATACTGCTGAAATGCTGCCATGTAGGAGCAGGAGGATGCAGCAGCTGCAGAGCAAGTGACTCTGCAGAATAATTTGGCCAAGAAGTGAAGAACTTTCTATTCAGTTGAAACTGCGTTTAAATGAGCAATGTTCCAGGGCAGGTGAATATTCACCTAATTCTCTTTCTGTGCCAAGCAATTGATAGTGGTGCAATAAAATCTCTTTTGAAGAAATCTGCCTCATGTGCTAATGCACCTAAGGGTGCTCTGTATAAAGTTCTAGCCCAGGTCTTGACATATAGGTTTTGCGTGGAAGTAACAAAAGCATTGCAGAGGGAGAGCCATGGGTGAGATCACGTATCATTTTTCTGTGTTCTCATACTCCAAATAGCTCAGGGAAGCCTCAAGGCTTCCAGCAGTTCCTAGAGGGTCATTAGGTCAAGGAAAATCATCAGTGAATCTGCATTTTCCTCACTCCTTCAATGACCCATACAGAAGGGAATGGGATGGGGAGGTTTAGAGGTAGGACTGTCCTTATCTGCTCCTCCAGTTTCTCATTTAGAGAAACTTTTTGATTGAAGAGGTTGGCAAAGGGGACAGAGTGGCAAAGAGAGCCCTGCCCAAACTTCTGTCTCACAAGCCTATCATCCAGTCAAGCAACTGCTGCCCAACAGTGCCAGCAAAAAGGTCAGTGGCTACGTGAGCTGTTAAGAAAGAATTCACCTCTAGATCAAGGAGGAGAAAATTTCCATATGCTGGTGGTATGGATGGATAAATTTTCACGGTCTGTAACAATGATGTTTTTACTCCAGAGTCCCTTTGTTAAGGCCCCAGAGCTGTCAAGCAAGCTGGAAGAGTGCCTGCAGCACCTGTTGCCATCCCCCTGGCACTCTCTAGACCCCTGTCTATTTGGCCTCATCACCTTTCCGTGACTTCACATTTGCTCTCATCAAGTAAACCGAAGGCAATAAGCTATTCAGGAAACACTGCCCTCTCTTTGGTTCGTGACTCTTGCAGTCCTTTCTTACTCTTATTCCAAACTATTGGCTGAACATGCTCCATTTGCTATCCTTTCCCAGTGGAGTTTGTTGACAAAGTTATCGGGATGAGAAGTAGAGCAGTGTAAATCAGTATGGACTAGATAGGTGGTCTTCTTTCTACACTGACTGAAGAAATGCCAACTCTCTGATGAAAAACAGTCACTGTCTTAACAGGAATATTAGCAAATGAGCCAAAGTTTGCTTCTGCCAGCATGCCTAGGAGATGTGGTTTCCATAAGTAGAGTGGTCTGGGTGCTTTTCATCTGAATGGCAGATCCACCTGGTGCAGAGCAGCAGCACCCTGGGCTTGGTAGGAAAGCCACACTTTGGCCACTTCTCCCTCCAGCCAACCTGTAACCTGTTGTGAGGGTCAGGGCACCAACTGCCCAATATCCCATGTACTTCATCAGGAATTCACCTCCTTTGAAAACCTTCTAAAGGTATTTTATATCATGGTCATTCTCAAGTTACTTGAACGAGTTTACCAGTCAACACCAGGTCTCTCACCTAAAGGCCCTCAACCAGCAGCATGAGTTCAGCATGAAAATTGGGGAGAGCACATATAAAATCTTCCTTTCCATCTTCATCCTCTTCATCTGCTCCTGAAATCAGTTTTTATTTCTGTATTATGGCAATGCTGTATGAGAATGTGAGGCAGAACTCTTGCATGCCCCTTTCCTTGCTCTGTTGAGTCACTGTGGCTCTGGCTGGCCCTGGCTGCAGGTGGGTGAGAATACCTACTTTGGCAGAGAGGACTAGTGAAGAGGAAGTCACAGAGACTGAGCTCAGGGGAGCTTGGCTGGCAACAAGAGCTGATGTCAGCTCATCAATAAAGCCAAGCTTTAGAGGGGGCTGAGCATTCTTACTCATGCTCTGGTGTTCAGAGCATGACTCAACTCATTCCCAACGCACGACACTCGAGGGCCACATGGACAGTCTTTCATCTGCAGCATTTTGGCTGGGCTGTTCGTGCCACCACCTCTTCCTTTGCCCTTGTGTTTCCATCCAGGTGATTAGTTAGAACTGATGTTCCGTGCTGCTGTGGAATGGCTCGATGGTTACCAAAAATGCAGAAGTTCAAGGGACAGAGTAAAAATTTCCCTTGCAGTTAATCACTGGCCCCACTGTGGAATTCATAAAACTTTGAGGAAGTAATTGAAGCTATTTGCACTTGTGGAAAATGAGAAAGACAAAAGTACAGGAAATTGCTTGTTGTTTTGCTCTCAGTGTCACAGCTATGATTACTCTTTTGGATGAGATTCCCTTAGAAGAAGCAGCTTCCAGCTAAAAGATAAAGAGACCAGTAAGAATTTGTTTTGTTTGTTCGCTTTGAGAAATCCTTTTCATGCTTTCTCTGATCCTTAAAGACAATCTTGGTGCATGCAAGAAACACACCCCTGGAAAATGAGGCACTGTAAGGAGGGCCCAGTTGAAACACTCTGCTCTGCCAGCTTCACCTGTCGGATATTTAAAAGTGAGGAACTGGACCTCTTAGTGGATCTAAGCCACATGGAAAAGAACATTTTTGGTCAGAAGTTTTTCTTACATGTGAAAAGGTAACTTTGTAATAGAATTGACAACTGTGCACTCTGGCTGAGTGTTTGGAACAGAGACTTTTGTAAGGTTGACCATCAGATGAGACATTATGCAGGAAATAAAATAAATAGACTGTCCTGAGCATCAGGTATCTGACTCTGAGGGGACAAACTGGTCCATCTTCCCAGGTGATGGATCCCCAAGGTGGTCTGTGATCCCTCTGAACACATCTGCAGCCCATATTTCCCGGAACGCTCCTTAGAAATCACTGTAGCAACAGCCTCTTCCAAGACCAAATTCCCTACCTGGAAAGCACAACAATGGAACTGTGAAGGGAAGAGGGCTTTCTGAGAACTTCTGTTTGACCAAGGCATGCCAAGAACTTAACTTGACATCTCTACCTTGATTTCCATATAATCACTGTGAATTGCCTCCCTCCTGAGATACAGGTTTATGCAGCAGCTGTAACCTGAGGAAAGTCAGAGTACTTCAGAAAACTCCATGTCCATGAAAATACCTCCTGCCAACCCTTCTGAAGCCATGGCAGGGTCTGGCAACAATGAAATGCCTGGTAATACACTAGACCAGGTCTTCATCTGACATAAGCTAGTGTGGTAACATTGTTTTCAGGCCATTTGTAACTGGAAATCTGCGTGATTAGGAGCGTCATTCACAAGGAGAGAGTGTCAAAGATGTATTTCTGTTTTTCTTGCCTATCCCTTGGTTATGGTATTATCACTGACATAGACCCATGGCATTCCTTTGTCTCATTGCAAGGACACAGAACTCGAGTCAATTTGGAGTACACAACACACAGACTGGTATATTGTAACAGCTGTTGCTATATCAGGTTAATACTGCTGGATAGAGTATTTCTTTTCCAAAATTGAGTTTTTACATCTGCAGAAAAGCAAGGGAACAACGAACAAAGACAATAAATGATGCTTTTTGGTTTTTTGGTTGCATAATTTTAATGAGATTTAAATTCTTAATTCCACTGGAGTTGGCCCTAAACAAGTGATGTACTCATCCAAATGCTCTGGGGATAAGAGCTATGTAGCAACTGAAATATTTAATCAGAAACTGAAATAAACCTTTTAAGCATGTCCAAGCCATTTTTCATTAAAGTGAATGACAGCACCTCAAACCAGTAATAGGAGCACAAAAGTAATCACTAGAAAATTAATCATAGGGTCATAGAATGGCCTGGGTTGGAAGGGATCTTAAAGGCCACCCAGTTCCAACTTCCCTGCCATAAGCAGGAATGCAAACCACCAGACCAGGTTGCTAAAAGCCCCATTCAACCTGGCCTTGAATGCTTCTAGGGATGGGGCATCCACAGCTTCTCTTAGAAGCCTGAGCCAGTATCTCATGATGCTCACGGTAACAATTTCTTCCTAATATCTAATCCAAATCTCTCCTCTTTTAGTTTTAAAACTGTTCCCCCTTGTCCTATCATTATCTGCCCATATGAAAACTTCCTCACTCCCTTTTTTATAAGCCCCCTTTAAGCAGGAGAGGTCTGCAGTGAGGTTTCGCTGGAGCCTGGTCTTTTCCAGACTGAACAACATCAACTCTCTCAGTCTGTCCTCATAGGAGAAGTGATCCAGCCCTCCAACCATCTTCCTGGCCCTCCTCTGGACCCATTCCAGCAGCTTCATATCTTGTGTTGAGGATCCCAGACCTTGATGCAGCACTCCTGGTGGGGTTCCATGAGCAGAATCTCCTTCCAGGATGAGTTTGGCTTTCTGGATTGGGAGCAGATATTGCTGACTCATCTTTTCAGCTTTTCATCTACAAGAGCGCCCAAGTCCTTGTCTGCAGGCTACTCTCAAAGAGTTCTCCTCCCTGTCTGCCCTCATGTCTGGGATTGCCCCTAACCCAAGATGCAGCATCTTGCACTTGGACTTGTGGAATCTCAGTAGTCTCTCCTGGCTCTGTGGCATTAGCCTGACTTTTTTTTTTTTTTTGTTTGTTTGTTTGTTTGTTTGTTTGTTTAAGTTATGATACTATTTTGAATATATGTGAAATAAATAAATCTCTGTAATAATGCTGCACTGGGTGCTGACATTTTCTGATTGTCAGGAGAATTGACATTCATATGGATTTTTCAGATGGCACATGAGAAAATGCAAAGTACAGTGGCAAACATGACACAAATGTAGGATTTAAATCTTCCTTTCATTTGTGCCATGCAGACTCTCCATAGAAATTGCTTTTGGACATTCACTAGGGTATGTCAGATCAAAATGTTATACTGTGACTTGCCTTTTAAGGCATACCATTGCCTATGATGTTTTAAGGGCATCCATGAGAACATACACATAATGTATACAATGATGATGATGATAATGTATGTGGAAACAGCTCCTCTGAAATCTGCATGCACATCATTTAAATGGCCAGCTCTGTTCCTGGATTTTTTGTCTTTCTTGCTTTATCTATATTCTTTCTTTATATGTCTTTCTTTTAAGACATTCATTCGATATAACTGATGGAGTTAATGCTTTTGTTTTCACCTCTGCAAGACCCATTTTTAGAAGTCATCTTATCACTTTCTCTTTCACTGCCCTTGCCCTCCCTCTTCCTTCTTCCTCTGTTAAATCAGACTCCATTCTTCCTCCAACTGCTCTGCACAACCTTGCATTCTGCACATTGACCTTTCATATGCTGCCTTTTGGATCACCAGCTCTAGCCATTACATTAGCAACACACAATTACACCCTCAAGGTAGACTCAAGTGCAGATCCTACCTCTACATAAATACCTCAATGAATGGAAAGGTGCTGATGTATGTTTGAAGTATGTTTTCAGCTCACGTACGACAGAAGGATTCTGCAGAGATGTGAAAAACCATGGGTAGTGATGGGAGCATTTCCCAAATGTTTCTGTTCTGCCACAGTGCCCTCTGTATGGTGCCGCTCTCTGAAGTGAGGTTCTTTCTAGAGGTTATTGCCAAAGCCACACCCAGATGTCACAGCAGGGCTGTCACAAATAGTGAGCTCAGATGGGCAGCTCTTGCTTGGTCTGAGAACTTTGAAAAAATGTTCCTGGTGGCTTTAATTGGTCAATTTTGCTTTTGATAAGAATGTCCATCCTGATATGCTTTAGTTTTGTGATGTCTGTTGCTGTTTGTGAGTGTGATGCAGCCATTTAAAATACCTATGCTTTTTTCCCACTCTTCTTTTTTTCATTCAGAATTCAACATACATTTTTCTGTGAACATACCACATCAGAACTAAAGCAATTCTGGCCTCCCTCCCAACAAAAGAACAGTCAGACAATGAAAGATGCCAAATCTGGCAGATGAAAGAATCTGCCCCATGGCTATGTGGGTAATGAACATAGAGCTACATGGGTCATGATCTAATGTCTTTGTTATAGTCTTACAGTTGTGATAAATTGAGCAATATGTGAAGTGGTGGTTTTCGATCAATTCAAGGTATTGTTTGTCCAGAATATCACTACTAAAATTTGCTCTCACTCCACAGACCACTAAGAATGAACTTTCTCCCTTCAAGGAGGAATTTTGCTGTGAGAAGAGATGGAAATCGACAAAAGGAACAGTGTGAGGCTATCCCATACTATCTTTGTGGAGAAATAGGTATCAGTCTGCACAGTGTCTCTCAAAGGCCCTTCTGGGCATGTGATACTGACTGCACATTTGACCTAGAGGAGAATCTCACCACAGATTCCAATATCAATTCAAATAGCCATAGTTCAAAATAACCATCAGGTATTATTTTACATAAAAGCATTTAGTATTGCTCTTATATTCTTCACTAATTTGACTTTGCAAATGGGACCTCCTTCAATTCACAGAAATCTTGCTTTAGCTTTTTTGACAAAAAAAATCCTTCTAAGGTGGATAAGTATAAAAAAATCTTTGTCTTGAGTGGTCAGTGTGTTTAATTAGCCAGTTCAAAAGAAGAGAGGAAAAGAGACTACTTCTGAAAGATCCCAGATGGAAACCAACTTGTTTCCAGTGGAGCTGCATCCCTCCAGCATATTCAAGGTTATGCCTTTATTGGACATGATAACCTCAGTAAATGCAAAGTGAAGTGATGGAATAAATAAATGTGCGGTGAAAAGAAAGGAAATTTAGCTTCCTTTTGCTCTCCTTATAGTGCAAAAATGTTAGTGCAAATAAAGTTTCTTCACTGAGGGTATCCTGAGGAGGGGAGATGCTGGGTCGATCAGTGGCGGATCTTCAATCAGCTGGCAAACACACACAGCCTTTGGTTGAGGCAGCTTTCACAGAGCTGGACTTCAAACATGCAATGCCTTTTTGCTGGGCTTGAAAACAGTAATGGCTGAAAAACCTAAGCATGCTGAGAACATGGGCTCTGTCAGGATAAACACAACTGTAATTCTGCAAGGATTTTGAAACTGGGAGAATATGGCATTTCTTTGTGTATCGTGCAGAAGGAGAGCTGTTGCACAAACATTTGGATGTTTATGTCAATTTCATCATCCAAGAATTTAAGTCTAATTAATTCACCCATTTTCTCCTAATTAATTAGACAAGCCTGCTTGCTGGACCAGCAGGTCAAGAAGACAGCCCATAGCTGAGGGTTTCTAAGCAGTTTTATCCCACTGCTAGCAGGGTTTGAGTTTTTCTCCTTTGCCTGCAGTGTCACACAGGCAGGGACATGCTGCTGGAACAGGATGCCCACAACTCCCTCCCTCCAGCCCATGGTGTACTGCTCTAGGGCCATCCTCAATAGCCAAGCCACAGACCTGGGATGAGGAACTGATTTACAGAAGAATGTAATGCCATGGCATAACCCAGGCCATCAGGGAAGTCTGAATGCATTTTGAGACAATCATTTATGACTGGCAAAAAGGGGAAAAAAAGAGAAAAGAGTGAAGAGGAAACTGCTAGCTTTGATTTTGACATATTCTAACATAAATAATTTTATTTTTCATCCCAGTGGGATTTTTCAAGGCTAAATTCAGTCACAGTTACTTTTCAGAAGCTAAAACAAATGAATGTCCCTGCAACACACAACTGAATTTAGTTCAAAGCTAAAGCCTCTCGGTCAGGTTTCCCTCTGGATCAACTCAGACAGATACAAATTTTCCTGCTTTACCCATGCTGCTGCAGAACAGAGAATAAACTGTCTGCACAGCTCAGCCATTACAGTACATTTCCACATTTAGCTCAAGAAGCAGGTGCTGGTGGGAAGTACAGTGTTCACAACCAGCACGTGTCCCCAGTGAAACACTTTTAATGTAGAACATAAAAGTATACAATAAAAATATTTATGCAAAAGTTGAAGAATGGGCTCTGAGCTTTCAGCAGACAATTCTGTTTTCAGTGGGATAAGCAATTTTTCATACGCTTTGGCAAATTTTAGGCTAATTAAAAGAACAAGTAGGTAACTACCGATAGTATACATGGATAAATTAGAGCAATAATCTAGTCATCTATCCCAAACCTATCCAAAAATTTATGAGGACTTTGATGAGGTGCAGATGGGCCCCTTACAACAGAGACCATAATGAGGCTAGAGGACTCAGCATTAGAATTTTACATGTCCTATGAAATTTTGTAACTCAAGGCCATGTTGTTCAGTTGTAGTAAGAGGCAAGCAGAGTAGTAGAAAAACTCATAACGCCGTGGATGTCACTCTTACATACTTTTAATGATTTGTTTAATCCACTGTGCTCTGCTGTCACATTTTTTTCTTTCACCTCCTGCAAACTGACATCTCTTTGTCTGGCTCCACTTGTCATACCTCAGTATTTCAGTCACAAAAACTCTGTTCAGCAGGACAGGCTGGGGGCAGAGTGGCTGGAAAACTGCGCAGCAGAAAAGGACCTGAGGGCGCTGGTTGGCAGCCCTGAACATGAGCCAGGCTGTGCTCAGGTGGCCAAGAAGGCCAAGGGCATCCTGGGCTGTATCAGCAGGATTGGGGCCAGCAGGACCAGGGCAGGGATTTTCCCTCTGTATTTGGCACTGGTGAGGCCACACCTCAAAACCCGTGTTGAGTTCTGTTTCCCTCACCACAAGAAAAACACTGAGGGGCTGGAGAGACTCCAAGGAAGGGCAGTGGAGCTGAGGAAGAGTCTGGGGCACAAATCTGATGAGGAGCAGCTGAGGGAGCTGGGGGTGCTTAGCCTGGAAAAAAGGAGGCTCAGGGGAGACCTCATCACTCTCTACAACCACCTGAAAGGAGGGTGTAGCCAGGTGGATGTCAGCCTTTTCTCAAAGACAACCACTGGAAATGGCCTCAAGTTGTACCAGGTGAGGTCCCATTTGGGTATCAGAAGGAATTCTTCCACTGAATGGGGGGTTAAACATTGGAAATTCTGCCCAAGGAGGTTGTGGAGTCCCCCACCACACTGTCTTGTGAAAACCTGCTTACATCACTTCCTCAAGTGTTCACTTTCTGCCATCCTTGAAGGTCAAGGCCTGGTTGGTTCCCTATGATTATATAAAATAGGATGCAGAGTAGTTAAACAACAAAACTAACTGAAAATGCCATCCTTTTCTAAGTACAGTGTTGTACCTTGCTGACTCACATTCTGCCTTCCTCCCATTGCCCTCCCCTCAAGAGGAAAAATCCATACCAGATCCCAAGACCTGGGCATTGTCTAACATATTCACATCAGGAAACTCTATCAGTGACTGCTCCTGTGCTCTGATGTTTGATCCCAGGCGTCCCATACTCATCAACATACAGGAGGCTCAGAACCTTGGAGGCCAGAATGGTAAGAAGCATAAATCCCTGCTGAAAACGCAGGAGATGTGAGTCAGCATGAGCAAGACCCAGATTACTGTGAACAACATCCCAGCTGAGCAATAGCAACTTAATCATAGTCAGAGAGTCGGTATTGTGCTCTTACCAAAACAATCAACATTTCCATTTTCCAGGATCTGTATGGAATACTGTGCCATTTAATGATTTGTGTCCTGTCTGCTAAAAATCATCATTCTTTTTGCTGTCTGTAGCCTCAAAAATTGTCGTATTTTCTCAAAAGAAAGAGATAATCTTTTAACTCGTGATTTCAGTCAGTAAATATCCTATCACCTGCTTAGCATGTCACTTTTCACTTGGGAATCTCTTAGTTATCAATCATAGGCTGTATCTTGCTGAGTGAATAGGAGAATTGAGGCAGCACTAGTGTTTTTCACACCCTGAACTTTTGATCAAAACAGTGTCAGGAGGAGATCTACACACAGCCTCTGCTTCAATCACTACTTGCTTGCCTGTGCACATTAGAGATGCAGAGGTCTTTGCACAGGTAGAATTTAGATGTTTAGATTAGCTGTTCACTCCTCTAGCAAGAGTCATAGGTGCCTTTACATGTGGCAGGAAGATGCACAGATTTCCTTGCTTATAATAAAAAGAGTTGCCTTTGCTCTTCCTGTAACTCCATTTGAGACGTTATTAGACTTCATCTTATGTCAAAAAGAAAGTGTGAAATGAAATGAAATCACCATAGAACCATATGCCACACTGCTGAGGCACAGCAAAAGTAAGCTAAATTCACTATTGAAGCTGCCAGAGTGGATTTGTCTGTTTTTATTGGTATATGACTCAGCTTTAATATTTTTCTAAGACAGTTCTTGATAGTCTTATTGACAAATAAGTAACATTAATAACACAGAAGAGTTGGTCACTTCCTTCCAACCACCCTAGTAAACATTTTCTGGGTATAAAGGGAGGCAAGACAAACCAGAGCATCCTAATGATCTTCTTTGGAATGGAATCCTCCTAACCTTTTGCCCTGGACAGATTTTCTTATTAGTGAGAAAGTGTTTTTCAGATAGAAGAGTACAAAAGATAGAAGTACTGAGTTCCTATCCTAGGTTGGACTATTACCTATAGGGATCTTCAGTAACTTCCCACAGCCTGAGTTTCTTGTTGGAGCACAAAATCAAACAATTTTTTTCCTACAGCACATACACAGTAAGGCCTTATCAAACTTTTAGAGAAGTACCTGGTGATTCTGGAATGAGAATATAAATGATTGCTCCCACTCCCAAAATAGTTAGCTTGGCACCAGAGGAAGAAGTCTCCTGAAGCTTCTGGAATGAAATGGGAAAGAAAAAAGAGGAAAGAAGAAGAATTGATCTGCCCTTAGATAACAGTTGCACAGATGTTCTCACATCTCCTAACCTCACATTTATGTGATGTTGCACATCGGCAATATGAGGTTTTGCTTGTGAGCAGCACCTTTATTTATTGCTGCTGAATTAATTTTCCTTTAAGAAATAAAATTCTTTAACTGCTGGTATTATTGGTCTGCTCTCTCTATTTCCTTACAGCTTTGAACTAACTCCTGCCACCACTTCTTTCTCTTGAAGTGATTCAGGGCACTGTGCTTTGGATCACAGGGCTGCAAAGTGTCATTTGGTCTCTTTTGACTGTAACCACAGACAACAAAGGCAGCTGGCTTTGCCACAACTACTGGATTTTGTAGATGTCTGAAAACAAGCCATGAGTGAAAGATCTGTGACATTATGCATTTGTGATACCATTGCAAACTGGAGCATTTCCATTTCTGTAGGCTAAACCCTACTCCCTCCTCCAAGAGTTTGCCATCAGTCCCAGTTTGCTATTGCTCCCATCCTGAGGGGCTGTGTGCAAGCCAGGGATCTTTATTATATGGAATTAATTCCTTTCAGGCTCCTTCTCTGCGTGGCTGTGACTGACAGAGGCGGGTGCTTGTTTGCAAGTGTCAGTGGAGCATGACCTCGAGTTAATACACTGAATGATGAGAGAAAAGAAGATTCATTCAGCATCGGAACTCTGTGCTGAGATTAGCCAGAAGTACAGAGCACGTACAAATCACTGTTTTGTCAGCACAGCGCTTGGCGGAGTTTTTAAATATTTCAGCTATTCTAAGCCATCATACTCAAGGCCAGGGCAACTAAAAAAAGAGAAGGATCAAAATAGCACTTCTGATCCAAACATCATTGTTTTAGATGCGCAGTTTGGACCTGGATGCTTAAAGCAGTGCATGGCAGCCACAGCCCCAGGTTTGATGTGAAAGGACTTGCAGTAACATGTACAGAGTTGTTTGCAAAACTCAGAGAAGGAACCACAGGATATCTACAGTGGTAGATGCCTGTTCAACTCCAGCCTGGTGAGGAGAAATTGGAAGTTACAAGGATCTCCACATTCTGTGTGTCTGCTTGTGCTGATTGCTCTAATTTCAGTTGCCTGTGGCCATAAGTTGGTCCTCCAGATGCCGTCTCTGCATCTGGCATTAGCAGAGCAGTCAGGGGCCACACAGGCCACGGTAGGTGACCTTTTCTCTTTACCCAAGCAATTCTGCACAGATCTGAGTCTGTCTGTTTGGGGGCATTGTCTGCATTAGTGTTCAGGGCATAGATCTTATCTGTACTTGGCCAAAACAGTTAGAAGGTTGGGGGAAACTCCTCGAGAATGGCAGTGCTGGGGGGTTTTGTGTGATTTCTTCCCAGCTATATAGTTGGTCCTTTCTTAGAACTTAAAAAACAACAGAGCTGTTAGCAGAGGTATTGGAAGAAATATGGTGTCCCTCCCTCCTCTGAGTGAGTTCTGAGTTCTAGCAGTTACTATTACCACAGGCAGGATTGTAGAGAAGATATCAAATCTCTTTCTATCTGTGCTTCCTATTGTTGATTCTGACAACTACATCCATTTAGGGTCAGATTCTATCGTACATTGCTGTTTTGAAGCCAGCAGACAATAAATGCAGAATTTAGAGCATAATAACTCCAGTACTTTCACTGCAAAGAATCCTCTGTTCACCTCTCCTCACTGCCTGTCTCCCTCATGCATGGTTCTCTTGACTTTGTATCTGACCCTGGGCACAAAAACCTCTGCATCATCTATTTCTCTTGCAGTTCCAACTGAAGGAGCTCCTTCTCTCTGTTTCCATTGCCATTTATCAGGTTTTTAAGTCCCTTAAAACAGCAAGACCAAAATTGGTCCTATGTTTTCTCAAAGGTGATCATACCCTAAGAAAACTATTACTACCTTCTCTTCTTGCCCCTCTTCTATCTCACCTCTCACAGCTGCCCCAGGGAAACAGACATAGAAAAAATCCACACGAGAGGCAGAAGACAGTAAATGCCTTCTTTTGTGAGGGCACCAATATCTATCCTGGGGCTGCTGCAGCCCGTTAAACCTAACACACAGACATTTTGGGGTTGCTTTCTGTTAATAAACTTCGGGGGTTTGTTACTAACCAGCACCAGTAGCTCTTAAGAAAAAGACAGGTTTTGCTGAAGCCTATTGCTTTTTAAGTAGAGTAATTTACAAGCAGATACAGATTACCAAATAATTGGCAGCACTTTGGTGCAACACATGTGTCATTACTTGTGAGGCCCTTGCTTAAACGATGTGCTTTTGTCACCGTGTGCTGCTGTGGGTAGGGTCAGTGTCATTTGCTTGCTGGGGCGTGCACACAAGGAAGACTCATTCTTGCCTCTGAAAGGATGTGTTGGCCATGAACAGCAGAGTTAAGTCAGAAGAGCAAAATTCTCATTTAAAAAGAGTAAGAAAAAGAAAAAAAAGGAAAAATAATACCAGCCATCATTTCCTAGAGAGCTCTGCAAGCTTGCTGGAAGCCTCTTTATAGCCTTGCAAATGCTGTGAGTGGTGTGCAGGCAGTTGCCACTAAACGATGCAAATGGGAGAACTGCAGGAACTCACCATCTTTCCACAGCGTCAAGACTGGAAAACACCCAGAGCCTGCCACTCGGACGTGCTAAATCAGACTTGCTCTGCCACCTCCTGGGCGTACCACACACCGAATAGAATTTAATGTGCTAAACAACCTACTTTGCTTCTTACTCTTTCTGGTCAGGGGCCTGACCTAAAGCTGACTGAGGTGACCAAGCTGTAACCTGAGTCTGGAAAGTATATGCAGAATGAATGAAAAAAGCTTTTGGGACCATAAATATGAAAAAAAGAGCTTTGCTGTGACCTTCACACATATGTTTTAAACCACAATGAAAGCATTAGAATTCTTTCTATGCTCACTTCCCATACAAATGTGCTGCTGCAGAGTCTCTTACCTTACAGTGATGAGGAGATCACTGCCTCTTGAGGTATCCCCGAGGCTGCAATCATCAGGCCTCAACCAACGAAACATTCAGGAATCTCTGCCTCTTTATTGCTCTGCAGAGAGAAAATTCTGTAAGTATACAAAGAAGGACTGCATACTTGTTTGTTTTGTAATATGGGACTTTATTATGGAAAAAAGGCTCTAGTTAATATTCTTCTTATTTCCTTCATAGCTTGCAATGTCTGATAATATTTCTTACTAATGTTGGTATAGGGATGGAGATAGATATTGACTTTCATCTCTGAACAGAATTCTAGCTTTACTGCTCCATAAACTGCTCCAAGAGAATAATAATAATATGATGTTATGATTTATAAGCCAAATATAACTTTTTACACTTTTATACAGTCTCAAATAGTATTTGCTTTCACAGTTTCATTTTATCTGAACTTCTATTCAATAGAAATTTACAGAAAATCTCAAGGAACTTGTGACCTAAAGGCATATAACATTTGGCTATATGAGTCCACTAGTAAAGAGGGAATGTGGGTTTCAAGCTCTTCCTGCTCCAAGTCTACCCCTCAGTCATTGGTTTGCAGCCTCCCCATTATTCCACATTAATTAAGGACTCTGACAGCTCACAGAGGGAAATTGAAAATTTTTTCAGAATACATAAACCCAGACAAAAGCACGAGTGACTGAATTTTGAAACCCATATCACCTTTGCACTGCAGCTGAGTAACATCAATTTCATCTGATAGTAGCACACTCTTTCCTTGGTTTACATGTGTGTGAACAAGTGATGTATTTTTAATGAGATTTGTTTTCATGACAGGAACCTCATTGATAATTTACATTAAAGACAAGCTAAATGAGCTGTTCAAGAGTAGAACAAGATTTCTCACATTTGTTTCCTTTAATTAACCCATATAGGATGTTAATTTTGGATTAAGTCTTGCCTTATACCATCTCTGAGATCAAAGTTGTCTTTTCATAAAATCTTTGATCACCCTATTTTCTTCTTGTTAACCCTTTGAGGACATAACTCACAGAGGAAAAAATAGAAGGAGATTTGTTTTAAAGTTCTATCACAAGAATACAGTAACTTTTCTCTTTTTTCTGTTTTGTCTCAAGTTAAATGTCAATTGTTAAAATTTCCAGCTGGACAGAAATTTGTATTTCCAGACAGGTTTACTTTAAGTACCTAGTCATTTACTGGAATTACCAAGTCACTTGCCATGTTAATCGAAAAGAAATGATATTATATGATACCCTAGTGACCTCCAAATGGAACTGAAACCTATTAGGTCTGAAGTGCAGATCTCCACCGCATGTGCTAATAAGTAATCGGTAGCAGTAGATGCCCATTATCATCCACAGGGATCAGTTGCATGAGGTAGAAACTCAATCAACAAATTTGAGGGATGTAGGATACCTCCTTCATCACCAGATAATACAGATACTTGCCAACAAATAAACATGGAGGTTTGAGAAAACCTTGGGTTCTTTCCGTGTTGGATGAGAAAGAACATACTAAGCTGTATAGATGCTGGTTCTAGTTTCTCTCTGCTTACTTTCCTTCCTCACAGCTCCTTCCTCCCTGTAACATTAGTCCAAGTGCCCAACTTTTGCTCCTGCTGGCCCTGCTCCCCACTCCACACCCTGCAGTGCTCCGTGCTCCAGAGGACAAGGTGCCAGCCCTGTGTTGCAGCACGGAGCTGCCCACAGGCAGATGAGCTGGCACGGAGAAGCTGGAGGGGGCTCACTGCAGATGTCACAGCCAGGAATTCAGCTGCCAAGAGAAAAAGCTTCTACTGAGGGTGCTCAAATTAAAATTAGTCAGAGTTTATGATTTAGCCAAGAGATGTTTTCCTGGAGACAGTGAAAGGGGCTCACTTGATACCAAAAATGTCTTTTCTGATTCCTGGAAAAAGAAAGTATTCCAAGCCACAGTATTGTAAGATTTTTAACCAGGCCAACATAATTGCCATACTCTAATTTTTATGTGTGATTGAACAACTTCAGATAAAATTTTACAAAGTGTGGCTGATATAAGCTGTAGGACAGGGTGCCTAGAAAGACAGTGTTATAAAACATTTTAGATACCACTATAGTGTCAGCCTTCTATCACAGTACCAAAAAGCCCAATCACAGCACATGACAGTGATGGAAACATCCCTTACTATCATTCCCAGAGCAGGAAGCATGGGAGAGGCATCCTGAACCTCATTCTTGACTCCAGGAGTCACACCACAGAAAAAGTAAGGAACAAATCACAATATACACTTTACCCAAATAATGCAAAATCTAGGCCTGGGCACAGATTTGGAAGGAGTCAGAGAGACAGGGAGTCTCTGTGCTGTGAAACTGCCAGCACAGACCTGAATTTGGTGAGCAGACTTTCTTCCAGACAATGCCTGTGCATGGTTTGGAGGCTGACAAATCTGCAGAGTATTCCCAATAGACAGTTTGGATGGAGATACCTTGCTTTGGAGGCTGCAAGGGTTTAGCTGTGTCTTGCCAGGAGTTTACCAGGTGCTCACTTCTTGTTTACTAGCAGTTTGTTAACTACCTCACCAGTTGGTTTACAAGCAGAGGGAAGTTCAAACAGGCTCATAACCCCAAAGAATGACTGTGGTCACCCAGGGAGATGGTGCACCTGCAGCTTACTCCCCCACTTACCTCCCCTCCCATTTATCATCTAAAGAAATAGGCCAGCGGTGCTCAGCTTGTTAAACTTGTCAAGCCAGGCAGTCAAACTTCCTGCTGGGAACAACAGCATTTAAAATTACACCCAAAGAACAAGGGGGAAGGTAATTTTTACACCCATAGCAGGAGACCAAAAAAGACACCATATCAAGCACATTTTGTCAGAAGACGAAGCCAAGGATCATTACTTGGAGGATTCAATGAATCTTGTGAGAAATGGCACTTTTCCCCACTTCATTCTTATCAAGACATCTTGGCTAAGAAGTCATGAAAAGTGGCAAGAACTATTTCTAAGGAAGAGGTTATGGATGCTGGCAGACAGGAGCAAATATGATCACAAGCTTGAACTTGAAGAACATTATATGCTAGATTAAAAGAAAAAAACCACAAACTTTTGGAGCAAGTGAGAAAAGATCAAAAAGAACTAGCATGGCAAAGTAACAACTGCAAAGGCAAAAATGACAGAAGATGTTTTTAAATTGCGTGCAAGAGTCCAAGCATCACAAGGGGAGTGACAGTTGGAAATGGGAGAATTTTAAAATGACACAGAGCAAAGTGAAGACAGAATATTAAGGAACCTTTACAAATAGGTAGAGAATAATTTCTCTGAGGAGAGCTGTGAAAAAATTACTTAAATCAATGCCATCCAGAAATGAATTAAAATCAGTGAGTTCCAGTCCAGAGGGAAACTTTAAAGCTAGACTTTGGAAAGCAAATGCAGTTCAGTCTGTCATCATTCCCTTTGAATCCAGTGATATAACTCGTGCTGAAACTCTGTAAATCTGTAAGGAGGAATATAAACCCATCACTGATGATAATTTAAGGCATATGATTAAACAAGGAAGGAAAAAGAGAACTACCTCTCTGATGCCATCAGTCACAAATCAGCCAGGCCTAACTCAAGGTTGCAAAACCTGAGAATCTGACAAGCTTCCAAAAATACACCAAAAGATTCTTCTGACAGATGCTGCAGCCCCCTTCCGTTAGGAAAGTTTTAAGGGCCATTGCAGAAGCAATTGAATTAGGAATAGTTTAAAAAAATGAAGTGGCCAAGAAAGAACAAAGCTGTTCTGAGAATAGAAGCAAAAAGCAATGCATATTCCTGTGTTTAGATCATTCAGTCGAGAGCTGTGTGGATTACCCTTGTGGGAGGCAGCACAAGCCTGCAGCCAGCTCCAAGAGCTAATACTGTGTAGAAATTTTGCAATGCAAATCTTGAGGAGCAATTATGCAAAAACTCTTACTAGGCAAGTTTTTGGGGAAACCTTAAAAATAAATTGTAAAAGACCACAAGAAGCAGCACTGTGTAGAATAGTAATTGCTATGCCAGGGGAAAGAAATTAAAGGAATGTGCTAAGAATGTCATTTGTGACTCTGCTGTGAAACACTGAAGTTCCCCAGAGCGTGAAGGGAGAGCTAACAGAGCACTGTAACCACCAGTACAGGCACCCATTCCTTGCTATAGCAAGAGAAGAGCTGGGCATTACAGGCACAAGATCCAGGCCTAGGAGAACACCCTGACCTACAGGAGAGAGCAGGGTCAGTTCCAGAGTGTCTGGAGGTTTGAACCCTCACAGCTACACAGCTCAGCATCACAATCAGGACACACTGCATATCTGATTTTGCTTAGGCATAGTGATCAAGCCCTCTCTTTAAACATCTTCAGCAAGTCTGGATTAGTGAAATGGATTACCAGTAAAGACCTGCAAGTAGTGACCAACCAGCATCCTGATATTTGTTTGCTCAAAGAAGCATTCTGCTTTCTTAATTCCTATAGCAGTGTGGCTTCTTGTAATGAGCAAGCAACCTCAGGTTCTTTCCTGCACCTTGAGCCATTCAGAGGAGAATTTACAATTTATCTTTACAGTTACAGTTAAAATTTATCTTTGCAACTGGAGTAAGTTACTGTGCTCAACAGGCTGTTGAAATATCTGCCATTTGGCCATTACCAAAAAAAAAACAACAAAAAAACCCCCAGGAACTGAGTCCATTGAGCCCCTTCTTTCTGCCTACACCCGATATTCCCTGTGTGCTGCCTGTCCCAAGCTTGAAGCACAACCTGTTTGTTCCTAGCAACAGTATGAAGAGCAGCCAGGACAGCAACATCAGCCCAGGTGCCTTCTGGACAGGAGAATCACAGAAACAAAAGAGCAACAACCTTGTCTTTGATCAGTTGCTTCTGTGTGGTTTTGAAGATGGTCCCCTCAGACAGGGTGATGGACAATTCTGGCAGGCTGCCTGTGATCCCAGCCTGTGCTGTGCCTGTATTAGAGAGGCACTATCCAAACTTATCTCCAGAATTTCAGCCACACAGTCTGCCTGCAGTAGGGCACAAGCAAGGGATAGTGGGAGCACATACTGCACACAGAAGCAGGGAGCAGGAAACTTGGTTCCTTTGTACTGCACATGCCATTGATGTCAGGGACTAAAGGACCTGTGGATTCTCCAGCACCTTGGGTTCACTTGTGGGAAGCAGGGGAAATAGTGCTCATGTTCCTTTGAAGAACACTTTGACTGATGGGAACCAAGAGGACACTGCTGCGGCTAAACAGATGCAAAACTCCTTCCCAGTGCTGGATTGCTGCAGCATAAAATACACAGTTGTAAACTCTGTAACCTCCTGAACTAGCACAATATAAGACTGGAGGCACCACCTTAATTCTGCTCCCTCGTGCGTGTGCATCACAGCACATCTCTGATGCTATGATTATATATGGCTTCTAAAATAATACAATATTAGGCAGTTTTGTTCTACAGCCTTATTTATTACTTCTGAGTCTGTTGTCTCTACTTAATTTTTTCTTGCCTGGAAGAACATCTCTCCATCAGTGAATCAGCATCTCCAGAGAGGAAAGGAAATGGAGACACGTTCATAATATACAGCAAATCGCTGTCTTAACACTCAGTTAATGTTCCACAGTGGATTAAGAATTATTGTCCTAGTATTTCAGCTTAGTCCAGATTTAGTACCCCAGTGGAAGAATTAAGGACTAGATGAAACAGTGCATGTAAAGCTATTTTCTAGAGCGATACAGGAGCATGTTGCTATCACAGTCACTAAGGCAGGTATGTAAAAATCAAGGAGCTGTTGCAAAGTGGTTCCCTTTTTGCAAAAGTTTGAGTGAGGAGAAAAAAAGTCATCTGGATACCAAAAGAAATTACAGTGGAAAACAAACAAATATAAGCTGGTTAAACAAAATTATTTTACTATGTGCAGTCATAGACAGAAATATGACTCGTGCCTTCATGGCCCATGAGTTGTTATGGATCATCTGGTTTGGAACTGCCTGGAATGGCCACAAATGACACTTTACAGCAGTTGACACACAAGTCCTAAACCTTTACTCACAAAAGATTCCCCTGAGGGCTGAGGTCTTCAGTGAGAATCTAAATTTGAGAGTGATTTTCTCTAAAATTCCTACCTCTATCCAAAGAGGTAGGAATTTCCTGCAGCTCCATATCTTTGAACTGCTCTCCTTTCCCTTCTCTGACGTGCTCTTGCAGGTTTGTGGTGACTAAGAGTTGTTGAACTGCGTGTGTTTTGATCGGATCTGAACTGTAAAACCCAGGAAGAGAAGTCCCTGTGAAGGTTCCTATGATCCTCACTCTTCCTGCAATTTCAAATATCAGCTGTGCCACCATGAGCTCACATATCTGACTCACTGCTTCTAATCTATTTTCCTCAATTCAGTTTTGCTTTGGCAATATTGCCACCCCCACGTCTCTTGGTGACTGAACACTGAGTAAATTAAATCCTGATCTTTCTCTTTGACTGCCTCCTCTTGTTCTCTCAGTTTTTATAACTGAGATGCTGCCATATCCCTTTTCCTTTAGGTGAAGTAGCCAGACAGCTCTGATTGCTCACAATACTCTTTTGTATGTTAGGCTATACCTAAACACAAGTGATTTTTCTTCTGCAGTGTTTCTAAGACTCAGGACAGATCATGCCCTTGACCGCTTTATCTTCTGCTGGATGTTATCTCCTGAGACTGCAGCCAACCCAAAACACAGCTTCCAGATTGACCTCATGCCCTGCATAATGATGGCATCATTACCACTTATTTTTCCCTCCTCATCGTCCATTTCCCCCTATAGCATTATTTCCTGCGCCTTTCTGATTCCTGCAGTGCCTTTCTCAACCTGCTTGTCTGCTTCTGACATATTTTACCTTTCTTCCCTCCTTTCTGACAGCTGTGCTGACTCTGAGCACCAAATACTACTTGTTTATCACTCTGTCCTCTTTCTTTCTCTCATGCTGCCATGGGGTAAGTGACTTTTTTTTTTGAGCTGACAGATCAATGACTCTCCATGTGCCAGTAGAGCTGTCTCTGTCCCAGGAGCCAACGCACAATGTCACATATTAGCCCATCTTTTTCAAATCCCTCTTCAAAACTCTTTTCCCTTTAAGACAGTAAGTGGCATCATACAACCAGAATAACCGAAAACCACGGTGCCATCGGGCTTGCTGAGGGAACTATAGCCAGGCATTTCTTCCTTGTGCTGCTAAATAAAATCCATTCCATAACACAAAGGGAGATGATAAATGGTATTACTGAGCATGGCATGAAATGCAGAGACTGAGAAGGAAACCTCAAGGTTTTAAAATTATTCTAAACTCATCATTTCTTCACTGAATGATACAATGTCTATATTGAACTGTACCATTGAATTCACCACTTCTACCTTCATTCATCAGCCATTTTATGCACCCATTCCTGGGAAAAATACATGGGGCTGCTGGTGCTGCTGGAATACATAACACATTTCCCACTGACCTGTGCAAGTCAAGCACTGGCACAGGCTTACATGCTGCAGCATCTCAATCTCTGACCTATTTCTATAGATTAGCTCTTTACTAATGCAGTAATTCCATTTGTTGTTAATTCCTCCATTTCTCTACATTTGTTACTGTAAACAGATACGAGATAATAACCTTAAATATTCAGGAGCTATCCCATTTTTAGGTTGTCTCCTTGTAGTCGGGCTTAGAGGAAAATGAAGGGAATGCAGTTTACTTACAACACTTAGGTGGGGTTTCTTTCCAGAGTTCCAGGAACACTCAAGGCTCAAAATGTCTTCTGTGACCACATCAGAAGCTTTCTGTTGAGTTCGTTCCTGACATTAGCAAGTGTGCCCTCCCTTCGAAGGTCCCTCAGTGCTCAGTGCAACTCATGCTATTTGGTCATGGGTCTGCTCTTGACCAGAACATTGGCTTATGAGTGCCTTTACAGAAAGTGTAAATGGCTGGGCCTGAGGACAAAAATAGGAAAAAATGCTTGTGCTACTGTACAAGCTAAACTCAATCATCCATCCTTTCTGCTCTTCATTTTTCATGTTTGCCCATGCCTCATGACAGTCCAGGAAAATGGAGAGACATTCTTCCCTGTTGGGGAGTTAGATAATGCTGCCAGTGTGAAAGAATGAAGTGGACTCTTATGAGCTTTCTGGCCTGTGTTTTCTACTCTCAGTGTTCTGTGATTCATCTAATTAAGGTACACAGCCTGCAAAACAAGAGGTAATTTGGAACTTCTACTCATTAGCTGGGCATGAATGGAATTTTTTTTTTCCTCTTGACTGTCTTCATTTTATCTGCCGCAGCTCTTCATGACTCAGACTCCAGAAGGGCTCATGATTGTGTGGGTTGCCTCTGGCAAAGGCAAGGAGCTTGAAAGCAAGTGTCTGTCTATCTGACTTTTACTTGTCTCTGAAAACAAACACTGAAAAGCCTATTCCCTGAGTGACTGACCCAGCTGCTGTGTCTTCCCTGTTTGTCGGGGTACACCATGATTAATCTCCTTCTACACAGTTCAGTACTTAAAGCATATGCGAAGGGGACACAAGGGCTTTCATATTAGGCAGGGATAAAAAAAGACTTGTTTTACCCTTAATGAAGAAATAATTTCCTTAAGAACAAAAAGCTCCTCACAGCCAGTGCTTATAAATTGCTTAATTGGAAATACACATAACAGTCCTGCGAGGATTATCAGAGTGCTTCTAGCTGGAATTAGAGTCAGGAAAGAATGTTATTTTAGAGATAATAATAAAACAGGAGGTTGTGAAGGCTTCTGGGATATATACAGATGTTTTATTTTAGGCTTTGCATATAAAGCTGATTTTTAACCAATTTATTATTGGTTTGCAAGCTCTGCTGATTAGTCTTGAAGCAGAGACGAGTGAAAATAAAGGAACAGACCCCCCGATCAGAGAATGATAGCTTCAAGAAGACAAGACTGAGATTTTTAGCTGAGACTTCAGGCTACTGGGCCCGCTACCAATGTCTAGGTATTTGATGTTTCATAAATGTGCCAGAAACAAAGCTAAAGACATCTTTGGCTGTATGTTTCCTGATAGGTATCGAGCCCCTCAGCAATTTGCTTTCTGCAAGAGATGCCCAGCGAACAGGCAGGCTCCTTGCCTGGCTGCAGTGGATGTGCTTCCTGTCTCAGCCACCCTTCTCCTGGGAAAGTGGGAAATGGAGGCTCTCACAGCTGCACCACCACTGACTCCTCTGTCTAGCGAGCTTTTCTGCTCAGAAGCAGTGATCCAGCAGGGCTGCATCACATCCCTGGAATTTACGTGCTTTGCTAAACACAGATATGGAACCTCTCAGCTGTCCATGGCAATCTAAGTCACCACAGCTTCTCCTTTGCCTTGAAGGCAGCAGAGAGGATGGAAAATGTCCACCTGCTCATCTCTGCCCAGCCACCCCACATGCCCTGTGGGAAAATTTTGTTTCTGTTTGTAGATCTTTGTCTAGAGCCCAGCTCCAGGGTCAGCTTCCATGGCACCTGAGGCCTTTCCATCGCTGCATTAACCCCAAACCTTTCTTTGGTGGCTGACAATAAAGGCACCTGCACCACCTTACTGCAGCTGGGTTTGCATATTTGGGTTTGCATAAAACAAAGGAATTTGGACGCTGCATCTGAAAGATGTGCTCTGGATCACCAGACAGGCACAGGCAAGGGGCAGCCAACAGCACTAGGGTCACCTCACAATCCTGGGGTCACCTCGCAATCCTGGGGTCCCCTCACAGTGGCAAGATCTTCTTATGGCCCTGGAGTTACCATCCACAAAAATGGGATTTATGGGCAACAAGCCTATAATTATACACTTGAGAGAGACTTTGATTATCTCTGAGTTGCACAAGCCTGGATGCTCAGTGGTATTCCACAAATCAAGCCCACCAACTATCAAAACCTTTTGCTATTTATACATTTTAGCAAACAAAGGAATTTGTGTTCACTGGCAACAACTTACATAGTTCTCTCGTTAATTAGTATTCTGTCTTCTGTTTATTAATGATTCTCTTGCTTCTCCTGCTAATTAGTCCCACACTCAGTCTTTCTCTTCTTTTGGGTCAGTGGGTTTCTCGGGTCTGTGGCCATGAGTCAGTGGACACCATCTCCATCTGCCAAAATTACCTTTTACCCAGCTGGAGCTGATACAGCAGTCACTGAGCTGTCTTTATTAGTTTCTTATCTCCGGGCTCCTGCCAGATGTCCCTGTGGCCCATAAATTCTGCATTCTTTGTGTCCACTATCAGCAGTACATTCTTCTCCCCAGGCTTTGTTAACCTCCCCCGAGGTCGGAGATCACCTGGAGCCCAGAACCTTAACGAGGCAACTCCACCAACGAGGAATTTGTCTTTCTAACACCTGGACGTCACTCAGGGACTGCTTTGTAGCTGCTGTTGCTGAAATCTCCCTTCCTGCTGATCAGGCTGGGAAGCATACGAAGATCGAACACCAAAGAACGCGGTTTGCTAAGGAAAATTTTGCACATTCCACGTTTTGCGGCGCCCTCAGGGCGTCAGCGCCCCTCACGGAGGCAGCCGAAGGGAGATGGCGCCACCTGGCGGCCACTGCCGGCGCGGCGGCCCAGGCCCGGCCGGAGCCTGCGCAGGAGCCGCCCGGGGGGAAAGTAAGAAAAGTCGTCAAAAAATAAAAAACAAACCCAAAGCAAGACAACGAGGCTGTGCGGAAGTGATCGCCGGCGGCGCCTGCACAGGTGTAAGGAGCTGGTTTTACTTCTCCGCAGCTCAGGCAGCCAACAAGGCAGGACACACCTGGGAGAAGGGATGGCTGCGGATAACTCCTTTTTATTCCTATTCGACCCTGCCCAGCTGAATTTCCTTATTTTGTGAGTTACCATCTCTATTTTCTCTTCTAATAAACACTGGTATTTGAGTTCAAAAGCCCCACAGGGTTCATAGCTACTGATGCTGAGGAGAGGAGGAAGAAAAGGTGTACTTTTGGAGGGTGAATCCTCTTCAAAGTTGTGGCGATTTGAGGACTGTCAAAACACAGCGAGCCCTGCAGTGAGGCTCACGATAGCCGAGCAAAACTGGCTTTTCAGGAAACGCTGCAGGAATGAAAGAAGAAAAAAACAAAAAAAACCAAAAAAACCCAAAACCACTTAAAGCATTTGAAATGTATAACTTAAACACAAGGCTTTCATTTTAAAATACATTCCTTTTTTTCTCTCTCTTCCTTTTAGCTGGTGAGAGCATATTCCTTAGCAGCTCTGCCAGGCTGAACAGTTTCTAGATTTGATTGAGGATGGTATAAAGGTCCACGTGGAGTAAAGCCATAGCTACTAAAAAGTAAAGCTGAAGTTGCCTGTTTAAAGAAGACCTAATCCTAAAGGCAAAGAGCAGGCTGCCTGAATCTTAGAGGAATTGCACTGACAGGTAGCTCGGAAAAACCTGTCAGGCTGGCACCAGTAAGGAACTGGGATGTTGGGCATGGACTCCTTCCTGGCTGAGGCAAGGACTTTTCACTCCAAAAATGAGTAAGCCTCATGAAGGGCCTCTTCTTTCACATCAGCTATGGTGCATGCATGTGCATTCATGCTGTATGCTGTGTGTCATGTGCAGTCATTTTACAGCTGAAAATCTGTGTGTTCATCGCCTCCAAGGCAATGGGGCCAAAGGCCCAGGCCATGATGGAGGGGGCTCCCTGGGTCTAAATATCTGCAAACAGAGAATAGGAAAGGGCATGGACACGTCTAGGATTATGGACTTTGTCATTTTAATGATGTTTTTTAATTGCAGGGATCATCATCATCATCAGGGAAGAACTGAGACATTTTGAAACCTGCTTCATGTTTTCCAGAGAACACAAAGCACCAATCTGCTGCTAGAATCTGTTAATTCTGCAAAAGAAGACCTGGATAATTTTGTGGGAAAGCTACTCTCAGCCTCCCTGACCCCAAAATTGGTTACTTGCCATACCTTACACTTTCCTGAAGATCTCCAGATCTGAGTGAGCCTAAGTAAGCATGTGAATTTCTGAGTGTTTAGGGAATACACCTCTAAGCAGAAACCTAATTTAGGCAGAGCTCTTTCTTCCTATCATTTTGGCTTTCCTTTCATGAAATCCCAAATTATACATGGAATGTAATTTTATCTCTGTCTGTCACCATGCTAGTCTCTGCAGGCTTGTAGAGAAGTAAGCCAAAGCCTGTATCTATCAGAGAAACTTGGTTCTACCCACAGAAGGAATCCCATGAAAAAAAAATTTGATCAAGCAATCACCTCTATTGGTGACAAGTTCAGTGCCTGCAAATATATGCATCACAGCTGAAAATAGTATCTCACTACAATCTGTAAACTCAGAAAAGTCTGCTTACTGTGTCTCTCCCTAACACCTTCCAGGCAGAACAGAGATTTTTGTCCTATAGTTGCTCATTTTCAGCTTCAGTCAAGCCTCCAAATTAGAAGATTTAAAGAAATACCATCTGGACTTCCCCTACAATCTCAAGGCAATATGTTTTACAGGATCACAGAACCAAAGGATATTCTGAGTTGGAAGGGACCCACAAAGAATCACTGAGTCCAACTCCTGGTCCTGCACAGGACAGTTCCAAGAATCACACCATGGGCCTCTGTACTTCTGTAAGAAGATTTTGCACAATCCATAAAAATCTTTAGATTCTTCTAATGGACAAAGCTTTTTAATTCTGCCATCTCCTGTCTGAACAGATTTTACTGCAAAGTTTACCTTAATAAAAAATTTATTGTTTGTACTTACCTCACTCAAAAGGACAGAGGATAAAGAAGAGATCTGGTGAACATAATGTACTTGGATTCTCAAAAACCTGTGGGCAAGGTTCCACATCAAAGAATATTAAAGAAATGAAGCTGTCATGGGATCACAGGAGTTATTTCATGCAGTGAAAGCTGGGTACAGAAGGGCAAAGGGTGAGGAGGAGTCAGCAGTGGGGTGTCCTGGAGATTGGTGTGGGAACCAGTTTTGTTTAGTGTATAACCTGTGGCTGGAGAAAGGAGTGAGCAGTGATAGCTCTGTGTTCACAGTGCTACTGGAGTATTCTGAGTATCCAAACACCACACAGAGGTACCTGAAAGACCCACTAAACTGAGCAGGAAAAAAGAAGGGGCAGGTGAGCTTGGGTGCAGATAACTGTAAACTGTTGCTGTAGGAAGTCATGGATGTTACTGTATCAACAGCATATAAATTTGGGACTCTAGGTCAAAAGATGAGTGCTCTGAAGGACTAGGCAAGGGCACAGCCTCCAATATTCCCAATCTAACAGCGATGGGAAGTGAGGGAATTAAGTTGTAAAGGTATTGCTGAAAGTAGCGTGGCAAAGGTGCTCTGCTCACCTGGCTTCTCCCTTTGCCAGTGCTGGAAACATGGCATGATGCTGGGAGCACTCAGCACCATGGGCTTTATGTTCCTATTTTGACAAAAATTCTGGTACAAGAAAATAAACCAAGAATTTCAGCTATCAAAAGAAGTGAGTTTTAAAAATAATATTTTGATTATTCTTCAGTGCTTTAGCATTGTTAAAAACAAAAAGCAAAGTATTACATCATAAAAATTTTACTATTCTTTAAATATTATCATGACAGATCTGGATCGGTTTTCTTCCTTGTAAAACTGGTTTTGATATTTTGACTTTTCATTCAGAATTAGAACTGAAGTGTATTTTGCAATATTGTCATTTGGGTGGAATAGAAACATCAATTTCCAGTCAGCTCTAAGTGATTATTTCCTTTTCTAAAGCTTGTCAGCCTCTTTTTCATCATCCTGACATTCTCTGTGATCCCGAAGCCAAGTTCCATAGAAAGTGGCAGTGAGTGGTTTCTGTGTTTCTCACAGATTAGATACTGTGGCTTGGGATTCTCCAAACTATTCTCTCTATTTCTGTCAGCTGTGGGATCTGCTTCCCACAAGGCATCTTGCCATACTGCCTCTCCCAGCCCTTTTTTTCCCTTCCTTCCTCCCAGGTTTTCTTGTGTGAGTCTGACAACTCCATGATGATCATTCCTCCTCCTCACTGTTCTCCACGGGGATCTGCGTGGGTGGGCAGAGCTGGTGCACGGAGCACAGCTCTCTTATCTCTACCAACTCACGAAATTCGCCAAAAGCCTTCCCACCAGCAATACACTTCTCCTGCACAGGAGATCCATAGCAAAATACACACATATTTTACTAGAGCTGGACCTGACACTGGAAAATTATGACTGATTTTCCAGATAAGGCACTGCTTAGGAGTCACCCCTGGAGAAATCTGGCTTCTTGGCTTCAGAGCAGCTTCCAAAGTGCTGGAGACAAAGGCAGGCATCTTGGGAGCTGGAGCCTGGTGGCCATCCATGTCACCAGCTGAGAGTGGAGGTGCAGCAGAAGGTAGAGCATGCTCCCCCAAGGCATTGCTGCTGTGCTGGCCAGGCAGACACGGGACAGTGTGGGACATGCCAAACCTGTCAGCTGCTTTTGGGGTGACTCACTCAGGGAGATGCACCCAAGGAACTGAGGCGTGGGCAGGATTTCGCTCAATGCATCATCTGCTTGTGACAGTGCTTCCTCCCACACAAGGGAATATACCCTTTAAATTTCTCTATTTAAATCTCTGTCTTGCTGCCTGCTGGTGTGTATGCTCCAACTAACTCCAGTTGTAAAAATCCCAGTACCTACATGAGACTGGCTCTGAGGGATGCATCAGCCTGGGGCTCCCTGATGGTCAGCCCCAGCAGGGCTGCCAGGGCAGGAGAGAAAATGAATCAGATTCCCTTTCTCTAACACGGGAAACATGGAAACAAATAAGCCAGAAAACTACATCTTTGGGGACCACATTCCTGTGGTAAAGTAGTTACGAATAAATCTCCTGCTATGAAGGCAAGGGGTCTTGAACTTCTTTGAATGAGGTCAGTGAAGCTTCCCTCTCAGCATTCTTCCATGAAACCAGTAACTTGCTATGCAAGCACAGGCTCAGAGGAGTTATCTTTTGGTTATAGCTCTCACATGCTAGTGTGCCTTGAGGAGATCCATGGGTACAGTTGGTGCTGGAGTTTACACCCCATGATGGTTATCATCATCCTCTACCCAGCTACCCATCACCTGAAACACTTTGGGCAGCTGTTTTTATTAGAGCAGAGGAGGATCTGGATGGTTCAGGTTTTGGCACAGAATCTGGTGGATCCTTACCCCATGGAGAGCACAGAGGGTGCGAGCTGCACATCTGCCTGAAGACCCTCAACTGAGCCTACAGGAGAGGTTGGTGCTGGAAGCCTTGCCAGGGCATATTCCTGTACACAGAAAAACCTGAGGAAGCAAAGGAGCTTGCTGATGGCACACAAACCAGAGAAGGAAAGTCAGCACTCTTAGGTTCACAGGAAACAGCTGCAGAAGCTGAACTCGAACCTAAAAAATGAAAATCTCTGAATCCAATTACCATTCAACTCCTGTTGAGCCCCTCCTCCTGATTTATCAGCACCTTTCAGCAGATCCGTGAATTGTGGGTTCACCTCATCACCGGGGGTCATCCTCTGACAGCACACTCAGCTACTGCAAGCCTGTGAAGGGAAATATAATTTTCCTCAAATCACATTTTTTTAGATAATGGCTCAGCAAACAGAATGAAATCATCAAACAATAAGATGAGCCAAAGCAAAAACAACAGATACTTGTGGGTGGTTTTGACCAATTGGCTAATCAAAGACACATCAATTTTATATTGCAAGTTTATTATATTAATACAATCAGATTAAATGATTTTCACAGCTAGTGTACCTAATTATATCAGGCTATGTATATATGGTTTATTCCAGCACATTACAATTTTTTTATCTTTAATCATGCAGCGAGTAATGTGCAAACACAATCATAGGGAAGATTTCTCCCCGCTAAAAAGAGAAACCAAAATTACAAAAGTGTGGCTTTATAAGAAAGTTGTATTGTACAGTGATGGGTGTGGCAACATGCAGTCTTAATAAGTGAGCAACAGCACCTGTCACTGCCATGCTGATTCCAGAAACACCAAGGGAACTGAGAACAGGGAAATGCCATTAATGTTACAGATGGAAAATATATATCTGTATGTATTCAGAGTACAAAAAAAAGTAAAAAATGTTTTCAGGTATTAAGTATCACATTTATTTGTATGCTGCAGTCAGGGTTATGAGGTCTTGAAGAACATAAATGCACAAACAGTTTGTTTTCCTTTAGACCAACAGACATCAGTGGTGATGGAACTGACTTAGAAAGCACAACTTCAGGTGTAGGGAGGTGAACTTGAGGTCAGAAACTGGCCTGTCCTTCCTGCTAATGATGCTGCAGAAATAGACAGAAGCATAGGGTTAGGAAGTCATAGGTAGCTGAATTTTGCTGGCAGCCCAGAAAAAAGGAAAGACAAAGATGTATGTTTAAGAGATTTTATTTTTTTAAAAAAAATGTGTTCTAGAGTAAAGAGTGGCCAGCATCACAAACCCTTTGCTGGATGATTGTAGTTGCCGGCAAGCAGAAGCCCTTGTGCTTGGTATTCGGGGATAAAACACCCATTTCAAGAGCAAAACTGCTGCTTCTTTACAACAGAAGAAATATCCTTACCTGTCAGCAGCACAGGGCCTGGGACACACCCACTGACCTCGTGAAAAGGCTGCTTCCGTAGGGCATCGCTCACTGCTGGTGCAAGGAGTGCAGTGGGTGGGAGCTGTCGGTCGGTCCCGGTTTGCCAGGAGAGAGCAGGCAGACACTCACACGTGTGTGTGACAAGAGGGCAGGCAGACACACATGCATGACAAGAGGGCACACATGTGTGTGACAGAGGGAAGACAGACACACCTGTGTGACAAGAGGGCGGACTCACACGTGTGATGAGAGGGCAGGCACTCACACGTGTGAGGAGAGGGCAGGCACTCACACACACACACACACACTCACACACGTGCACACACGCACCTGCGTGTTTTCACTCACTCACTCATTCACTCACTCACTCACACTCCCCCACTGTGCTCACTGAAGCACTTCTCACCAAAACCAATGGCTCACACATTCAGACAATTCAGATCCTTACAATGCTACTCCTCAAAACTGTAACGAAAGAGATGTAATCTGCAGAACCAACCTAAATCCAAAGATCAGAAAAGACTTCACCCCTCCCCGTTTCTCTCTTGTGTTTATTCCTTTTCCCCAAGTTCAGCAATACAGATCTGAGCAACACTTACTCAGTATGCAGATATGCAGAATGTAAACGTCACCACACAGCACCCAGCACCCTTTTTGATTAACAAAGTCACCAACATATTTGCCATGCAAGTACAAGGATTTTTCAAGACCATCAGGTTGCAGGACATCTGCAAAATATTTTGAGCTTACTTTTGCTAATGACCTGGCTCGGAAAGAATGGAGAGAAAAAAACAACAGCGATGGTGCAGAGGTAGATTTGGCCATATCTGATGTAATGTCACTGAATTGAGCAGGAAGACAAATGGGATCTCAAACTAACAGGCAGATCACCACAATATAAGCAAAAAGTGTCTAGGGAGAAGATTCCCCTATTCCAGCAGAAGGAGTGGCCATCCTTCGGTCATATTGCTGCAGGCAATGGAAAGAGTTGTCACCACAATGCTAATGACCCTAAACTTTGGTCCACTGGAACTGCACATGGGAGGCCCGATGTGACCAGGGCCAGCTGGTGCTTGATCTCTTGATAAAATGGTCAGGAAAAGGAGAAATGAGTGGAGTGGAGCACTGTGGAGTGATCTTTCCTTTGTGGGTACCTGCCTGTTCCACTCTGGGCTGGACACACCCGAATTTTTACATTAGCCAACAGTGGACTAGCAGCTCTTCCAGGCTGGGGCACCAGTCACAGGGATGTCCCAGAAGGAAACTGGTCGAGACAATTCATCTTTTATCCTCTCTGTTGGCAGGTGGATTGAAGGGAGCTTCCCACATGGGAAATGCATACAAGCATCCTGCTGTCTGCTACAAATCCACCCATAAAGCCTGAAGTCCCTTATTCCTGACCTCCGCATTGATCCACAACTATTGCAGCCAAGAAGAGACCCCTGCACCATTTTACACTCACAGTGGGCTGCTCTGGCTCTCTGAGTACAGCCTCCTGCCTTAATAGAAAACACTCTTCATTAATGCCAGTCCCTTCCTGCCTCCTTGGATCTGTAAGATGAACAGCCCTCCCCTCCCTCCTGTCTTTTCTGAAACTCCACAGCACTGAAACTCACATGGTTTCGAGCCAGTGCAATAGCACTGGATGATTTCCATTTCCTCCTTTCCCGGCATCTCTGCTCCCGGGACCTAATTACTATTCTAATAATATCCTTCACCAGCCCCCTCTGCCTCTCACCCACCGACATCCGGATGAGATACCGCAGTGCTGCTGGGGACAAACCCAGTCCTGCTCCTCTGGACTCCCGGGGTGCCACGGGGACCGTGCTCTGCACAGTCACTCCGGGCAGCTATGGGCAGCCAGAGCCTGCTCTGTCCTCTGCTTCCACCTCCGGGTTTTCGGGGGAGTATGTGCCAGTGCCGGGGAGCCTGAGGGTTTGGCAGAAGCAGCTGAGCTACCGATTATAATGCAAATCTGCCTTGGGCTCCGCTTTGCTTCCCAAGCTGTGACAGCCTCTGTCTGCAACACAGGCTGTCGAGCAAGCAGACTTCCCCCAAAACCCAACCGTGATCCTGCATTTCCCCATTCACAGCCTTCCCCATCGAGGAGGAATAGACACAGAGGGACAAGGACATTCAAGTCCCCAGAGGCAGGGGTGGAGGGACACTGCAACACCAGAGATGTGGGATTTCAGGAGAAGAGTTAACCCCTTCATGGTCTGCTTGCCCCTTTCAGGGCTGGGCTGACCAGCCCACAAAGGTGCCTTTCTCCACTGCACAAGCAAGCCTGCTTATTCACCTGGCCTAGCACAGGAGGCACTGGAACTGAGGTTCTCCCACTGCACGTGGGAAGAGATGGCTGGGAGGAGCATCCCAGTGTCTCAGAAGGGATGTTCCTGGTAGCTGTGAGTGGCACGTTCTGCAGCCTCACTGTAAATCTCTACCTGGCCATGGCTGGCATTGCCAGTGTCCTGGCACACAGGAGGTAGCCCATGCAGAGGGAAATTAAATGGAAGTGCTCCCTGTGCTGACAGAAAGAAGGGCACAGGTCCAGCACAGCCTCCTTGGCACAGGCAGGGAATTAGCCGGATGAAACACAAGCCATTTTTGTACAAAGCAAATGAGATTTGACTGCACATCTTCCTCAGCTGCTACCTGTGGAAACCAGTTTGTTCCCCACAGCCTTGGGCTCCAAATCCAGCTGCAGAGGAGAGTGAGTTCTTCACTGCTGCCCTGTGCAGACGGGGGAAGTGAGTTATGCTACTCCAGCAGAACAGAGGGCTGCACTTACAAGGAAGGGGAACACTAGTGTCCAAAAGGAGGGTGTCCCCCAAAGGGAGCTGGGATTCTGTCACTGCTCTGTTGATGCTGAGAACAGCCAGGAGAGCAGGACCAGTGCCTTGAGCAGAGAGGGCAGCATGGTTCAGAGCTACCCAGAAGGCTGCCCAGCCCCGCTTACTGCAAACTCACCCTGCCTGCAGTGCCCAGTCAGTGGGAATATTTTGTAATTTCCAGGATAGGGATTTCTGTCTGTACCTGGGTGGCAAGGATACTCTAATTGACAACAAGTAACTTTTAACAGCAGAACATCATACCCCAGCTTAGGATAACTAACAAATGCCTGTGGCTCTGAGACCCACAGGAAATCAAGTTAGTGAGCCACATCTCCTGTAGAGATATGTTCTAAAACACAAATCAAAGAGAAATAATGTCACTTATGAAAGACAGGGCTCCCACTGTCTCTGCTCCAATTGCTGTTTGTTTACTGGACAGCAGAGAAAATGGTTCCTTCCCCATTGCACAAGTATGTAGAGGCATCAGGGCTGGGATTGCCTTTAACCCCCTCACTCCCAGGTGAGACTGTATGCTTTTGTTAGCTATTTTGTTCATCTTTATCTCCCATCCCCCAGGAATATACATGCATTGCCCCTCTCTGAGCTCATGCCCTCCACACCATGACCTGCTGTAAAGTAACTGGGTAGGATCAGTTATCCTGCAGGAACTGCCTCTGCATCCCTGCAGCACCAGCCATGTACTTTGTGGTTATTACTAATGATGCTTGAGCATTGTTAGAAAGGAAACCTGATGTTTGAACCTTGTTAGTAGGGGATGGTATTTCTCCCAGCTCTAGCAGTGACACCATTTAAAAATCCCACTGGGTACATAAGTCCTTTCAACCCAGGTGCATTACACAGGATACAGTTATCATATTGGGAATTCAGATACACTGATACCAGCTGACAACTAAGAAACCAAACATAACACAGTCTCAACTACAGTTAACCCTTCACATGCACAACAAAACAGAAAACAAGGAAGGCTTTTGCCTTTAAAAGTGCCGTGCCTGCAATCAGTTGGAAAAGACATTTAAAATCTTGACACAAAATATTGGATTTTCCAGCATAGCCTAATAGGTTAAGTACTAAAATCACACTAAAATGCAGAGGGTGGTGGATGACCAGCTCCTCTCAGTTGCCTTGGAAAATCCAAGACCCATTGAATAAAGTCAAGGAAAAACATTTACCACATTTTTTGCTGGTAGTTTTTTGCCATAGGATGGTAAGGGCTTTAATGCCTGAGGTATAGGTAGTTCCTGGATGCTTTTAGGGAAGTGGGAAGGGGGAAGAGTCTGGAGAATAGTTTGCATAGCTTGCAGATATAAAGAAGCAGGTGTGTTCCCCACCAGGCTGTTGAATTTGTCTTCTCCCAGCAAAGCTGTCCAGTGGTCTGGGTGCTCCTGCAGAACTTTCCGCATCTTAAACTGTGGGTTGGGCATGAAGAGCAAGAGGTAGTCGAGGCAGAGCTTCTTTGATGCAACATTGACTTTGGAGTCCCACATCTGCTCCAGGATGACGTCCAGCGGGGTAAGCCCTTTACTGTCCTCTATCCTGGGAGATGCTCCGTTCCCGAGGAGGATGAGGACTGTCTCTGATCTCAGCAGTTCACAGGCAAGGTGCAGGGGTGTTTTCCCATCTTCCAGATGAAAGCAGCCAGCCCTATTGATATAGGAGTTCAAGCTGGGGAGCTTGTGTGCGATTTTGATGATCAGTCCCAAGATATCTCTCCTGTCATATGTGACCGCCATGGCCAAGTGAGGAGCAGAGGACGGGCAATAGCAGAAGTGTTCCCCAGGCACCTTGAGAGCCTCCTCTGGAAAATGAGACAGCAGATACTGAGCGTAAGGCAGGTGATTATGCACCACTGCATACAGAAGGGCTTCTGAAGGTGAGTAGGTTCGTAGGCTGGCATTTTCCTCCCAGTAAAAATATTCCATAGTTCTCATGTCTTCCAGCATCCACACAGGCTTGTGATCTCTCACAGCCTGGTAGAACATATAGGATAAGAACTTGCAATGCCTGCTCTGATCATCCTGCAGGCTGGCCTGGTTACTGGCCATGGCTCAGCAAATAAAGAACAGCTCCACGTAAAATCACTCCAGACTGTAAGATTGGTGCACTTGGAATGCTGATTCCGATGCTGCTGCAACCTTCAGGCTGTCATTGCTGCCTGGACTGCACTAGCTGGAATGCATGGGCTGATCATCTCCACCCATTCATTGTTTTTCCCCTCACTGCAGTGGTTTTGTTTAGGTAAGCACAATCCCACAGGCTCGGTTAACCCGTGCCATGCAAGCAGATGGTCGGTAAGTACATCCCGCTCTGCGCGTGGCACAGGTTACTGAAACGCTGTCAGACTGCCAGTGATTTTATACACACACAGCCACAGAGAACAGAGGGAGAGACTAAAATTAGCTTGAGAGGTGAGGCGGATTTCAGTCTGCGTTTTGTGTCTAACCAGATCAGCTCATACACTGCAGCAAGTGGAATAGCAATATTCTGCTAATTTCTATTTTTTTTTTGTCATGTCACTCACACACACAGAGCTCATTATATAGTGAAAAATATGTAGCAGTGTAAAATACTCCACAGCTGATAATAGGCACGATTCCATGCTCGGGAAATCAAGGGACTGTAGCAGTAGCACTAGGAAAGGATCCCTATTTTATAAATAATGGTATGGCTGGCCACTTAGGAGACACTGATGTTAATGGATTGTCTATAAGGCATTAGTGATGTTAAAGATGCCAGCATTAATCTCTGCAGAGAAAAGAGTCTAACAGTGGTGCAGTAACAGTGCCCAGAGTCATAAAGCAGATTGCTGGGTTTAAATGCCTGCCTTTGTTTAGCAAGGAAATACCTGGAGTGCCTCTGCTGCACAGCAAGGACATAAAAAAAAGGTTAATGGCCAAACCCCACTGGCCAGTGGGGAGCTTTGATGTAAGCATTTCTCACATGTCCTGCTTTGGGACCCGATCCAGAGCCAGCAGCAATGGGGGAAAGTGGGATTAGGCAATCAGACTTGTGCAATGCCAGGGTAAAACACAGAGAACCAAGGCCTATATGTTTGAGGGGGAAGTTCCTATTGGATGAGGGGGAAGTTCATATTGGATGTGAGAAATAATCATTTCTCACATGTCCTGCTTTGGGACCCGATCCAGAGCCAGCAGCAATGGGGGAAAGTGGGATTAGGCAATCAGACTTGTGCAATGCCAGGGTAAAACACAGAGAACCAAGGCCTATATGTTTGAGGGGGAAGTTCCTATTGGATGAGGCAGGAGGAACTGGCCAAAATTAAATTCACAGAAAATAAATTAATTAAGATTCCTTTATGCCAAGCTCTGTTTCAGGAAAGAGGGTTTCCATGCATCTTATAAATCAACAGGTTGCAACAAAATGATACCTCACCATTTTGGTAGGAAAACAGGGTTTTCCTTTAAGGGAAAATACAGCAAATCAAGATCAGATCTCCAAATGTTATTTGGAGTCATCCAAAGAGAAAACCAAAGCCACTCACATAACTAGGTCTAGATCTTGCACATCTTCCAAAGCATTACAGCCATTAAGCAGCCCTCACCTGCTGCAGATGTCAAGAGAAGGCTCCCTAGATAAGTCCTCACAGTGCCCAGCCTGTCAGAGCTCAAGCAGCATCTGGACCATGTTCTTAGACATACAGATTAGTTCTAGGTAGTCCTATGAGTTGATTTGGTGCAGGGACACATAGAAGTCAAGAGAAAAATGTTCTGCAAATATGTCCAACTGACAGGGAAGCTAAAACCCCAGAATCAGGAATGGCCATGAGGATTCTGGCCAATCACCTCTACATCACAAGTCCAGGATGTCCAGAATGTGAAAACATCTATAATTACACAGTACCTTGTAATTACAGGTTACACTGTAATTCTGCCCAGGAAGCCCAGCCCAAAACTAGAAGAGACCCTCACGTGGTTTGCTCACCTCCTTATGGTTCCAAATGGCACAGGTCTGTCTGCTGTGGTGCCTCTTGGCATCTTTTTTTTTTTTTTTTTTTTTNTTAGAAAAGCTGGTGCTAAGGGCACCTGTTTGATGGCAATGCATTGCTACTGAATTTTATTGTAATCATAATACATCTGGAAAACATTGTAGAACAATTAGAAATGGAAGACATTGATGTGGAAAGCTTCACTGAGGAATTAGAAGAAGACTAGGAGTTTGAAAATTTCTATTTATTTCTTTGAATTTTGATCTGTGGCTAAAAAAAAATCTCCTAATTCATAAGGTGTTTATTGTGGCTTTCCTCTTTGACAAAGTGCAGTCTACAAGAGGAATAGAAACAGTTTCGACTTAGAGCATCCAAGACAGCAGGAACAGGTTTCAAGGGAAAAACTGAAAAACAAAAGCTGATTTTACCCGAAACACCACTTACCATTTCATCTGAGGCTGATAAGCTCTTTAGATCTCTCCTGGGCAGATGCATTTTTCACATTGATGGTGATTTCAACTTATAAAGTGTTTGATTACTTTGAACCTGTGAGAAACATAAAATGTTTCTGAGCTATTCAGAAACCTTCTTACAGTGTTATGCCTGAAATATTGTTTCTGGGCAAAAGGGAAACATACCTTACATATAAAGACAAGAACTGAATGTTAGTAGAATTGAAATCTTAGCATGCTACAAGAAATGATTACTATTCCCGGTCAAATTATTACAGAAAAATAAATAATACTATCAGAAAAAATGTCAATGGCAATAATAACAATTTAAAAATAATTTGAAGCTTTATGCACATTTATTATCTTCCATCCCAATTCTTGGTGTTATGTTCCCTGCCTGTGCTCATGTAAATCCTAAGCTCTGTTGGTGGTTTCATTCTGATGGTGATACTACAGGAAGTCATCAGCATCTGGAGCTGTTCTGTGGAAGGAATGTGAGGTTGATGGTGATGGTTTCTTCTTCCTCACTCCAGACTTTCCTGGGGGTCAGTTTTATGATTTTTTACATGCTTTTGAACCTATTTTTTTCTTCATTGGATTGCAACTCAGTTTATGCATTCACAATAGATATTGATTATATACATATATAAATAAGATTTTTTTATTTGTCCTCTTTTCCACCCCTGAAACCATTCTTGCCCAGCTCTGTATCTGCATTTCTTTAGCTGTCCGTAGGTGAGTGGTTAGCAGCTGTGAGTGCTCCAGAGTCAGGTCTGTGCCCCATCTCTTCCCATCCCATTGGGCCTGCATTCCCTCGCACTGCACCCTGTGCTTCCACTTGGCAGGACCTGTGCTGTCACACCAAGCCCATGATGACCTCTGTTAGCTCCAGGGTATGAAACTGGAGTTGTGAACACCTCACAGTGCACAGAAGAGCTGGTATAAATATATGGTTCTACCACGCAGTGCTGGTGAAAGTAAACCCAGTCAGCTGTAGGCACCTGGCTAGAAGGAGGAAAGTGTTCCTACAGCTAAACCAAACTGAAACAAAGCAGCAGATGCTCTATAGTAGCCCAGGCAAAACAAGTTTGGCAGACCTCAGTCCTGAGCCTTTGCAAACTCAGTACAGAACCTGCAGTCTGTCACCAGCAATGGCCAAACTGTGCTGCAGGGATAGAGTTCTACTAGATCCTGTTTCTGGAATAAGCTAAAGCAGAAAGGCTTTGTGTACTGCATGCTGAGAGAGAGAGGGACTTAGGCTTAGCAACCTTTCTCTGTCATTTCTTCCTCCTGCCCCTCTGTACAAAGTTACAGGGAGCAATGAGAAGAACTTTGGGGACAAGTGTGAGTGAAGACACCTTCTGGAAAAAGACAAAACCAACAGCAGCTTTTGGTCACTGGGACTGGTAATAAATTGCAAGTGGGGCTTTCGTGTTTGTCATTTCACTGCCTGGTGGGAGCAAGACATTTCCCTCCTTTAAGGGAAGGGTTGCCTTGCCACAAACTCCAGCAGACGTGGGATCCATGTGAGCTCAGCTCTTTCCACAATGTTTTGCCTGCACACACAGAGGAGAACTTCAAGTAAGAAGCTGCCTGGGAAACAGAAGAACAAAAGGTTTTGTGAAAGACTGGTACCATCTCCAGCATTCTATCTGTGTCAAGAACTCCAGTGAGATGTTTCTTGTTCCCTTTCTGCCCTTCTTCAGTGATGTTAATTGGCATCTGTTTCCAGGCAAAACTGATTTCAATTCTTTACTCAGGAGGGGCACAGGATGATCCAGCCAGGACATACAAAGAAGCAAATCAATTGCCAGATATCAGATGCCTGAGCACAAAGCAAGAGGATGTCTTTCTTCAGAGGCACACTGATTTTCAGGATCATGCCTGCTGGTCTTTTTCCTTTCCTTGGGAAAGAAAAACTTATCTTTTGGGGATGGATGATAACCCTTCAGCCACAGTGAGGCTCTAGCAAATGCTTGCTGCATCCTTCTTTTCATCTCCAGCTCTGCAGTGCAGCTTGGGGACACGCTGTGTGACGAATTAGTGCCCTTCTGCAGAGCCTTCCTGCACCTCAAGGCTGCTTTTACAGAGCATGAAGAGTTTCTTTTATGCCTGCTACACACTTACCAGCTCTAATTCATCCAGCTGACTCAACTAGGCTTTGGGATGGTTGAAAAATCTACAATCTGACCTGTCCTGGATCACAGAGTATTTTACTTCTGCTTACAGGATTCAAACAGTGAATGAGACAATCTTTTACTACATTCCTAGAGGCAGGAAATAAAAATAAGCAGAGATTTACCACTTTGGAAAGACTTTGAATTATTTGTAAGGGGACCAGCTAATGTGCTGCATGCAAGACAAATCAAGCACCAAACAGTCATTTACCTGCAGAATTTTGGAAGTAAAGATGACTAGCTCACATGCAAGAGACACATGGAATATATGTAAGAAGGACTCATCTGGAGGCAAATGGAGGATGTTCAGGTGATGTCTGTGTTGCTGGTTGACCATTGCTGTAATCCAGGCATGTGTCCTGCTTATACTGCTACACCCAGATGCCTAGCTAGACATTGTACCAAGACCTGGAGCACTTACAAACACTGGGGAAGCCAGGGCAATAAAATGTTTTCCTGCAGGTCCTTGTTTATCCCACCTGTGAAGGGCTTGGCCTGTTGTGTCCCAGTTTCCTCCAGAACCTCACTTCCCAAGTGCAGTTAGCCTGGAGCTCTGCAGCAACAAGCTCCAAACAGCCTGCACACATCTGAGTGTGCCTCCTCCTCTTTCTTTGTCCACTTTTAAGCTCAGGGTATAGACAAAGCCCTTGATACAGGAAACATTTCCAGCATATCTGGGTGCTGACAGGGAGCAAACTTCTTAGAAGCAATATGATGGTGTGTTGGCCACCAAGAGCAGTCAGTGCAGCAAGAGCGTGGTGACAGCAATGCCAGACAAAGAGCTGCTCTGCTTATGGCAAAGCAGAGCCTGCTGCAAATGTGAGAGCATCTCCACAGCTGTGGAAGTAGGGAAGTGTAAGACTGAAAATGGATCTTCTGTCAGAATCTTCTGTGTCTCCAGTGTCACAGGATAATTTATAGAGACAGCTTAATTTATAGAATGCCTGGCAGGTGCCTATCTCTACCCCAGGTGAAAGCTGGTTGCCTTTTTTTGGAGCCACTCTCATCTCTCTGGGCACACATAACCCCAGCGTTTGTCACTGTATGGCACTGGCCAGCTGCAGAAGCATCCACAGCTGTCTGGTTGTCACTATGTGACCTGAGTAGCAGAGACCTGTGGCACAATAGCAGCTGTGGCCCCTGACTCTGAGGTCCAAGCTCCCTTACCTTCAGATGAGGGATGTGGGGATGTTGAGCCTTTCCAAAAGCCATCTTCCTCCTAAGCCTCAGCAGCCCCTCAGTGTGGGGTCTGAACAAGCGAGAGGGATGGGTGCTGAGGTCTTGAGCTGGACTGGGAATAGGACAGAGTGAGCTGGGCCAGGAGATGGGTCAGGAGCAGGACCCAGAGGAGGTGGCAGAATTGAGGAGTGAACTTCATCAGAGCTCTGGAGAAAACTCAGAGCAATGAGGTGCAACCAGTGCCATCCTCTGTTCTGAACAAGGCTCTCATGGATCTCAGATCCAGAGCCCAAATAAGTGGCTTGGCTTACTGAGCTCTCCATTTTCAGGGAAACTCATGTGAGAGCCAGTGACATCGCCAGACCCTGAAGACTTTCAAGTGCTGCAGGCTGGTCAAGGCAGAATCCTGACCACCATAAATCAGATGCTTTTCCTCAGTCAGCTCCCAGGGAGGGATTGCCCATTTCCAAAGGCAGGCACCCAGTAAACACTGGGCTAACTCCAAAGGAAGGACACTGATGTTTCCAACTCTCACTGAACGTCATAGACATCTCCAAACATGGGTTAGATTGAGCAGTAAGTTCATGTCTGGAGGATGAGATGTCAGCTCAGTTTAATCAGCTATAAACACAACAAGGCTCTTTTTATTCCATTTTCAGAAAATGCTTTTGAGACCTGATGGCACAGAGCCTGCATCCAAGAATCCCAGTGTCTCCCATTTCTGTAAACCCATTTGTTTCAATTCCCAATTCCTATCCTAATTTGAGGCTCCATCTCTCAAAGGCAGTACATAAATAGACAGAGTAGCATGCCTCTTCCAGAAAGTAACCTGTCAGCTGAGTTCTGTTTAAAGAACAAAAAAAGCCCTTGCAGACAGTCTGTGCCTACAGATACACTGAGCCAGATGCTGTTTTTCCAGGGAAAGGCAGAGACTGTGAAACAGTTTAATGTTATTGGATGCTTTCCCTCCTCGTGATGATTACGGGTGTCGGTGCCCTATTTCACCACACCCCTGTGTAAATGTCAAGGCTGTCAACTGCTGAGAAAGCATTCAGGAAGACATGAATGCATTTAGTTTCCAATATTGACAAAAAGAAATGCTTTTTTACACCAGCCATAATTAACCTGTGGAATTCAGTGTTACATGATATCAGCGAGGCTAAATGTTTGAAAGTCTCCAAAGTAAGTTTTTACTTTTTCTGTAAATGAAGGTCTTTGTGCTGTGCATATGCAGGAGCTACACCAAAACTGCAAATCCAAGGTTCTACCACCATAGAAGGGCAAATAAATAAAAAACTAGATCTGTGCCATCATTGTCAAATGATGACAAATTTCTCTGAACCTTCGTAGTTGCTTTTGTGCTGTATTGCTATTGCAAAGAAGAGCTGCTGAGAAAGTTAACTTCTGGGTATTTTTGTGGGGGAAATGTCAGTGCCACGAGACTGCTGCTCTGCAGGATGTATCAGTTTCATTGCATCTGTCAGCAAAACTCACGGTCCAAAAAGGCATGAACTTATTTTTAAAATTGTTTTTATTGAATCCTCTACAAAAGAAAAATCTAGGCTTGTGCAGCTCTGTAAAACCCCATACTCTTCTACTTATGAGCCCAAAATTAACTGCTGGATGTCACTGAAAATAATCTTCAGCCCCAGTGTAATTACAAAATTATTTGTCAGGAAAGTCTTTGCAGTATCTTCTGAGATCTCAGAGACTGGGAGAGATTTCAATGTTAATTCTGTCATCAAGAGTGCCAGTTCCTATGCCCTGCATTTTATTGTGTTACAGACAAAATACTTCATCCAGGGCCAAAGATAACCACTCACCACGGTTCTCTACACTTTCCAGGGGTTTTACCTGCAAAGGATTTTTTTCTCTTGGAGAAGTGCACAGCCTGATCAACAATAAGCTTTTCAGAACTCCACGAAAATTGTATTTGTCCCAGAAAGTTTCCTCTGGACTTTATTATCACTAATCCTTTGTTCAAAGAATTGTATTGGAAGAGTGGATTCCTTGAACAGGGCATATGTGATGACTTAGACAGTGACAAATTGCTTCTACTGTCACATATAATGAGTTCAGATCCTTGCTAACCTACAGCTGGTCACCATTTTCCTCCATCTTTATGGTTTAATTTATATGTGAAGTCAGCCACTGAGAATTTACTCAGAGCAGAAGGATTACTAGCAAAATGAAAGCAGGAAATTCCACAAGGCTGCTTAAAGGAGGAGCATTTTGGTGTCTCACAAATGCTTTGAGCACTTTTAGATTTCCATTAAGTCCATTGAGGTACAGTGTTTGCTTGGAGTGTGAGCTTTCTGTTCCTGTGGAAGGGCTGCCTCAGTGCTCCTTCATCATATCCCAAAGGAATACCATCCTGGACACCTCTGAGCTGTGTGACCATACAAATACTATCAATACCAGAAACCCTGAAACAGCTGCTAGTGCCTAACAGCCCTTAATGACATTCCAGGCAACAGCTGCTGAACTGAACATCAAAGGAGGATTTAAAAATCTTCACAAAGTCGCCTTTTTTCTGACTGGAGCCTCTGGCTCATATATTTCATTGATTCAGTACAGAAAAATAAATTCTATTTGTGATTATTAAAGAGAATGAAATATTCATCAGTAATGCTCCAAAGGATGTTGGACTGCCTCAGCAAAATGCAGGATTTAAGTTAAGGACTCCTATATTTTGTTTAGAAAGAGTCTTCTGCCCATCATGAGCAAAACTGTCCCCTTTTGATAGAGTTGATAACTGGTGATGAGGAAAGAACTTTTACTACAAACAAAAGTGAAAGGCAGAAAGAAAACAGCTGAACTTTCAGATCACTGAAATTCAGAAAGATGGCTTAAATTTTTAATATATGTGTCAGTTGAACGCTGGTTTTCTTTTGGGTGGTTTTGGTTTTGTTTTATTGGTTTTGTTTTCTTTAGGTGAAAACTTATGAAGTAGAAGCTCTTTCCCTCCATAACATGAAGTCTGCACAAACTCATGTTTACAGGCAGCTTTCTGGGTGACATGTCAGACTGCCTTTGCAAACATTCCTTCAAGATGTCACCAGCAAGGTACTGAAGCAAAAAAGTCAGTCTGGCCCTCTTGTTAGTGGCATATGGGATAATTTGAAGAAGAAGAGTTACACCACTGGCAGCAAAATTCCTCTGGGTGCCACCCTAGTAATAACACAGGCTAATGAAGGGCCATGGCCTATATCCAAGCTCTGGGGCTGCAGCTCCCCTCTGCTCAGCAGCACAGGCTGCAGTTGTCTTGTGTGTAGCCCACTGAGTGTGCTTTCTCCCCTATTCCTCGTGTTCCCAGTCTCTGCCTTCCTGCACCAAGCTGTGGCCAGTGAATAAAATGCAGGCCCGGGAGTTAGACTGGAGGGATGCTGCTTTCCCTGACAAGGATCATGGTGAAATTCACCACATACAGGAGGTGCCCTCCCTTTGCTTTCCCTGACAGCGATGTTGGCAATGACAGACAATTCACAGGGGGCTGCTGCCCTGAAATTTAACAACTGTGCCATTTGAGATGGGATAAGGACATGAGACTCTTGCACAGAGCTGCTGGAAGGAGCTAGTAAAGCTCCCTATCTTTCCACAAAAGCAGCTGGAGGCCAGGGAAAATAACCTGAAGCTCCTTAGTACCAGTGTAAGACACCTCATGTGATTTCACACACTTCAGCAGCCACCCTGTGTGACAAGAGTGGGGACTCCTCTCCCACATCGGAGCTGTTGTTTCAGGAGGGGAAGGTGGCTCTGTGCTGAGCCCACACCTCATCTCCTGAAGGTGGGATCAGCAGCAGGCACTGCTTGTTCAATGCAACTGGAGTCTTCAGTAGAAGCACTAGAACATTTTTGTGGAAATGCTTCTCCTCTGAGTTGCTCCAGAAAAACCTCTGAGGAGAGCTGATCCTGTCAGAGCTAAAGAACAATCAGGGTTCCTATGACAACCTCTCTCTGGTCCTTTTACCTCCAGGGCTGCTGTGGAGCCCAGGGAGCCCCTACCACAATCCTGCCATGCCAAGTCACGGGCTCAGGCTTGTTCCCTGAACAGCAGAGCACTTGGGGAGTGCACAGCCCCCTGAGAAGTGTTCCCAGCCAGCCTTTACTCCTGACACCCCACAGCTGTCAGGCAGGTGACAACAGAGCCAGGACTCCTCATTCTTCTGGCAGCCTGGATAAATGCTGGCAGAAGCTAGGGATCAGCAGGAGCCTTGATGCTGGCAAGATGAAATGTTGTTCATCCCTAAATGATATTTGAATTCTGAGATTTAAATCTTGATCTGGGATCTGAAAATACTCTGAAAATAGAATCATCTTTATGAAACAGAAATTCATTCTCTCAGCCAGCCCCAGTTGTCAAGACTCACTCCATCTCAAAATGAGACCATCTGTCATGGAAACAGGCATCTGACTTTAACCCAGATTTGAAACTGCTGGCTTGGAGGTTTGTAAATAAATCCCAGCAACACTCCAACTGTTCTTGGGCTCACACTGAGGGGCCACATCTGCTCAAAGTAAAAAAAATCTGAATTTACATGAGTCACACATCAACTCATTCTATGTAAAGGTTCTGTAAAAGCAATGCCAAAAAAAAGGCTGTCGGTGTGCCAGCAATACCATGTTTACATTAAAGCCTGTCAAATAGAGCCCTAAAACACTACATAAATAGGTGGAAATATTGAATGTGTTGCTGCACAATAAAATCCGAGTGTTAAGCTGCCACAGATGTCTAAAGGACATTATCTTCCTCATCCTCCTCACCAGGCAGAGGCATTGTCCTCCTGACAGCCACGGCTCCTGGAGCAGAAGGTGGCTATCATAAGTGAGCCTCCTCTGCAGCTGGAGCTGTCCTCTCCCCCCACAGCCCTGCTGGTCTGCTGTCCTGTCTGGCAGCTCAGTGCTAAAACAGAATCTGCAAGCTGTGAAAAGTTGGTGCCACTATACATCAGGCCCAGACACTAAGATGGTTCCTCTCCTGAGTATGTTGGCATTTCAGAGCTTTCATGATTCTTGACGTGAAACTTTTTATAAGAGTGAAGAACTACTCTTCACCCTGCATTACAAATTGGAAACTGAGGTGGACACAGAGTTAGTGATTTCCCCCAGTAACAGAGGCAGACAGTGTTTTTTCCCTTCCCATTGTATTTGTAATGTGTTTTGATACACTGCAAGTCTTTCTGGCTACCTCAGATTCACACAAGAGGTGTGACCAATATTTAATTTGAACATTTCAGTATCTCTGTGACCTTCCCTAGCAGCTGGTGAATGTACAGGGAGTTCTGGAGTCCAGGCTAAAAGACTATGAAATATGCTACCGTTTCTACATGACTTAAAATTTGTGTGCATCACAGGGGTGTTCTGCTCACATGCTCAGGCTTGGCTTCTTCACCAGCTACCAAGTCAGGAAAAGCTGTTATTGTAATCAGCTGGGTAGAAACTGCTGGATGTTTTCTTCAGTTTTGAGGGGGTTTTGCCTTACATAATATAAATTATGCTACATTGTGCATTTTGAGACAATCTTGATTCACATTTGTGACAGTGCTGGATACTGCATTAGGATCATTTTCCCCGCTAATGGCTGAGATTGCCTTTCTTAGATTCTACCACTAGAGGGGCTTCCTCCCTGCCTTTAATCCCTTTTGCAAACATTCACTGATCATCTCATCAGCCTTTAAGTCCCCTTCCTTCTTACCATTGGTCTTCATCAACTGGATATTGATAGCAGCCTCAGATTTATCCCGGAGGTCACTGCTGTCATCAGTTTTCTGAATTTCCAAGAAGCATCTTCATTTTTTCTCCCACACAGGCATGTTCCAGGCAGTGAAGATGAAATCCCCATCACTGTCTCTAGGACTGGCTCATCTTCCTCTTCCAGATCCCTGCTTTAAAAGGTGTTTCGCTGTGTTAGCTGGAAAAAGCACTCACAGAGTGCTGGCTGTGGATGTGCCAGCACTGGTGCCTCTCACATCACCCACCTGCTCTCACAGCACACCTCGGGCTATTGTCAGGCTGTAGGTGCTCTGGGGACAGGACTGGCACTCACTCTGTGCCCATGCAACACCTAAGGGGAGGTTATCCTGGCGGATGCCTCGGGTTATTGGGAACACACACGGGGCTCTGCCTCTTGCAGAGCCTTGCTTTGACTGGCCTGGTGAATTCCCACTCCTGTCCTAATGCCTGCTCTCAGAAACCTCTCTAATCCCCTGGCAAGCTTTCCTCATCCCTTTTCTCGGCACTCTCCTGACTTTGTAAACCACACTGCTCTGAACATGTTACTCTGTCCATGGTGTCTCGGCACATATCTGGCACAACCTGGCATCCGGTCCTTGTAACTTTGCCTAGAAAAAAACTGGGTGGGCACATGGCTGGGGAGCAACACTGTAAAAGGAAAAATGCTCTTTCCAAAATTGAAACAGAGTTTGAGAAGCAGGCTTGAAAAATTTAATTGGCAGTTTAACCATTTGTATTTATTTCTGTTTTTACTGAGTTTTTCCCCATGGACAATAGAAGTATATGGATCTGTCTGCTCACCTGTCTATATTCTGCTTAAGATTCTGTTCCATTTTCCTGATGTAGTTTAGGCTACAATATATCCAATTTTTTGGGACATCATCCTATTCACTCTGCAAAATCTTGTCTTAGTAGATTTCATGGGGTCTCTGGGATTTATACATGATAATGCCACTTGACCAAAAAACCTGGTACTCTATACATGCACATCCACACTGTCCCATAGCTGCTGTTTGGCACTCAGGGTTCCTGCATATCCATGATAGCATGAATCCTAAAGCTGTATAAAATATACAACATGCAGCCAGTGCTTTCTGGAAAGTCTTGGAGTCGTTGCACACAGGCTGTTCTATTCACAAACATATGTCTGATGCTTCCCAGAAGCTGCAGTTTAGGACATGTGCTGTCTGTCACTGCCAGGGTAATCCCTAAAGGCAAACTCAAAAGTACATATGGTAAATTCTCCCACTACACCTTACTTTCAGGAGTTTAGGGAATTGTGTGATGCATGGACCAGCTGACACAGGGATTTCACATCTTTGAAAAACGGAAGAAGCGGCATCTTGGGCAGATGACCTTTAACGTGTATTTCAGTGTTTTTCCTCTGCATTTTCTCTATAATTGGAAAATGTCAACTATTTTATCTGTTTACAGTTTTCCAATACAACCTCTGGCACAGGAAAAATCAGTTAAGCTCTGAAAATCAACTGCTAAGCACTAAAATCTGTTTCTGTCAGCTGGCATCAAACAAGCAGAAAAGCACTTCTTGATGAGTGCCCAGTCTTTGAGAAGCCGCGTGAGAATGAATCACCCTTTGCATGCCTCGCTATTCAAATGTGCCCCTGCAGGGTCCGCACATGGAATAAAGATGGAAAAGTCTCCTCATCTCCGAACACCCACAAGGTGGTGCCATTCAATAAATTTTAGAAGAGCCAACACCGAGGCATTGGGGAGGAAAAACCAAGATCCAGCTCCCCTTACGAATTACGATCTATGCGCAAGAAACTCTGTTTTCTAAACCATAGGCCAAGCATGACCCGACCAGCAACTTGCACTGAGTCAATCCAAAGGATCACATCAAGGATTCTGGCTGCTGCCTTGTGCCTCCTTCAGCCTCTTTCCTATTGCAGGGTCGTGTCCACCTCTGCATGCAGCCTTAGGAACTTTGCTCTGGGTGGGGTAGTTCAGCAGCACAAAAAACCCCTCAGAATCCGGACTGCCTCCCTGTCAGCACGCCTGTGTGTTAAACAGAGACCACCTTTAACCTCACGGCCCCAGAATAAGCAGCTCAGTTTGCTTTGGATAGTTCATAAGCATGGGGAAAGTCCCTGGCAAGGGTTACTGTCAGCCCTCCTGATAATTCCCACACTGAGGCTGTTTGCTCTTCCTACATCATCATCTCCCACTCACAGGACACACACTGTCCTCTCTTGGTGATAGAGTCAGGATAACTGAGTCAACAGAGTGAAGAGTGGGAGCCCCTTGTTTGGGTATTAGCAGGACATCACCAGCTATACTCCACATCACTTTTCCCACTCCATGGAGACAGCCAGCTTATTTTCCAGCAAGCCTTGGATGAACAGAACATTTTGAGGACTTGGAAGCTTCTTGCCTGTGCCTGATTCAGAGGAGCAGCTTAGAAGTGTACTCCTCCCTCAGGCCCTGCCTGAACCCCTTGCTCTAGCAAAGATCTTCTGGAGACTGGGGGTAGTTTCTGTACAGTTCAGCTGGTTGGTCCTAACCTGCAGGCTATCTCCTTCCCTTCAGGCCTTGTTCTTTGCTGAATGTCAAACTGCCTGCAAGATCAGTGACTTCAAAATCATGTAAACAGCATATGTTGAGCAGATATTAAAATTGTTGCTTGAGGATGCATACTGACTGTCCTCATAAACATAAGGACCAGATTAGCAGAGCAAGAAGCTAAAACAATCTTTCAGAAGGAATTACACCTCATTTTTGCAGCTCTTTAACAGATTAAGTTGCTTTTTTTTCCCCCTCAATCAACTTCATCAGCGGCACTATTCAGAATCCTAATGAAATTCAGATGATAAGCAGCTGGGGGTCTTGAGAGCACCTCTGCCTGTGGCTGTTCTTGACTCTATGGCCTGGAGGAATGCAGAGGAAAATTGTATTAGCCTGTCCTTCAAAGGCAGGGAATTAGACTTGTTAGCATTGTGGTCTAAACTGTGTCAGTAAGTCATGTGTTTACCATTAAGCAATCTCCAGAACCACACAGGTAAATGAGCAGGAAAAGAGATGTTTTTGGCCTCAGTTACTCCTGGTTGTCTTGTTCACTCGTGGAATGCAATAAAGACAAAGGAAAAGGAAACAGTGGAAGACAATCTCCAAAGGTGATGCTCAAATGAAGTGTGAGGAGTCACATGTTTCAGGAAATAAAAGTAGGGAGAGAAAAGCAGAATATAATATTTGTCTTCCTCATGTATTTTTATCTTCTTTTGTTATCACTTCTATAGAGAGCTATAAAATCAGGAAGGGCAGGGGGATGATAAATGGTTCATTGTGCTTTCTTGTATGAGAACAAGAAATGAAACCTGCAATTAGCAACCTCTCCACAAGCAGGAGGATGTGGTCCTTCTCACACTGTGCAAGAAATCAGTAAAACTCCTTGCTGGAGGAGATTTTAGCTTCAAACCTTTACAGAGATTCAAAAAGCAACTGGACAACTTCATGGACGAAAAGAACACATGAGAGCCTTTGACAGCAGCTCCTCCCTCAGAAAGCCTCTGGTGTTCCTGAGGAGGATAGCCAGCTCTGACAGAAGTTACTTATTCCAGACTGCCTGGTGGTGGGGAGGCTGTACCTGGGTTGTGGCTGGCCTTGGTTTCCCTTCCCAGGTCAGGGGGGATGTGGGGAAACTGGCAGGGCCCTGTGAGGCTGCTGTGTGTGCAGGGGATGCAGGATGTCCCCCCTCAGAGAGCTGCAGGGAGCTGCGCTGGCTTAGGCTGGGGAGAGGTGTCTGAGAGATGAGCTGGAGGTGGCCACAACCACCCAGCAGAGAGACACAAACAGCAGACACTTTTCAGGAGCAGTGGACAATACAAAGGGTGGTGTCCAAGGTTTGCTGTTTAGGAGAGCCAGGGTGGATTTTAGGGAAGACATTTGCACTAGGAGACCTGCAGAAGGGACTTTCAGCCAACATTTCCATGACTTGATGAGCATCAGTTTCAAAACTGAACACTTGCTTTTTGCAGGACCCCCCCAAAAAAGTGGTGGGGGCTTTCTGAAACAAAACCTAGAGAGAGACGATACATCTGATATGGTAACTGGGAGCACCTCTTTCCTGTTCTCCCCTGATTCATACTGACACCATTACAGGTTTCCAGTGAGAGTGTGTTATTTATTCACCTCACTGAAAGGCCCATTCTCAGTGTCACTGGGATGACTCTGTGCTTTGTACTGCAACAGAAGTGATGCAGTCACATCATGTTCCAATAGAGAGGCCCTGACCTCAAACAGTAGCTCCATGTGAAAGAAATGAGCACCTGCTAGGAAGCTGGGTGCTGTCATCCCAGCTTCCCTGGTGAGGCATTCACAGGCTATTTTGGACCTCAGCTACAAAGTCCACTTTCAGTTCTGCATGACTGAACTTGTCAAGCTGTGGTCCTAAAGCAGCTTGCTATTCACAATATAAATATTTTGTTCATAAAACACAGGGGTACCAATCAGAGTACCAAATCCTCTCAGCTGCCTGAGACACAGACCTAGAGCAAAATGGCCAAGATTCTCCTAAATAGTTTTCAAGGCAGAGAAAAAACCTGAGCACAGCATGGCTGGGGGCTAAAAGTGAACATGAGAGCAGCACGTCAGCCTACACACTGCCAGCTTTTGTTCAGGCATTTGGCTTCCTGAGTAGGATTCTAACAGAGAACTGTAAGTGAGATTTGGGCTTGTGCTGAGGGAGTTCCTCCCAGCCACAGAGAGCATCATGAGACTGTGTTTGCTAAGGAAAATATAACAAGGGAGGAGTATAGAGCAAACCAGAATCATGTAAAGAATTTGGGAATGAATATATGTAAGGTGAAGGATACACTGTGGAAAGAGAAGATCACTGTTGTTAGATAAAAAAAGAGAGCATCAAAGGAGATATATACTGATGGAATAACACCACACTCTTCTAAACCTCTTTTTGGGACAAATAAGCCCTGCTGAATGTATAGGGCATTGCCCCTCACTTTATGCAGAGCACTTCTGTGTTTTATGCATCCTTCAGCCTCATTGCTAGGGCTAAAAAAACAAACAAACAAACAAAAACAAAACAAAACAAAACAAAAAAAACCCACAACCCACCAGCTTTTCTGTGATTCCTTGGTGATTTTGTGGAATCCTGTCAATTTCCACTAGAAAATACCCTCTGTTCCCTTTACTCTCTGTTAGGATGGGATCTATTTCTGTTTCAGCCAACTTCAGATACAGGTGTCCTGAAGATTAAATCTTTCATAACCCTGGAATGTCCCAGAGCCTTCCCTCTGTACCTTCCTCAGCCTGACTGAGATGTTAGAATATGGGAAATGCAGGGAGTTTTCAGAGGAAAATGTAGGGAAAATGGCAATCTGCCCCTACTTTTACCCCCACTGGTGCAGGATAACTTTTTTTATATTTAACAGACACTGTTTTATCCAGCCAGGTTTTACATTACCTAGTATTTATATTGTTTGAGTTGATTCTCCATTGCTCTGGGATCCTGTTGTGAGGAAGTTACCTTGGTAATATACTTTATTTGGATTAATCTTGGAAGGACAGATGAGCCCAAGTTAAACAGTCTGCATACAGAACTTTAAGATGTGATGACTTTGGACCTAGGGCTCCCCAGGCCAAGCAGCCCTGCTCTAGATCAAATGTTAAATTTCCTTAATGTCCCATGATGCTCAGATCTGAGGGCTTTGAACTTATTTCCACATTAACATGTCATTTCTCTTTATTACAGCTCTCCTGTGCTAGTGCAGAAACTCTAATGGAGGAGCCACAGGCTACCCCTTGCAGCTGCAGTCCTGCTGTTTGAGGACCAATCCATCAGACAGCAGTGGAACATCACATCTCGTATTCTGGACAGGCAGGCTCTTCAAAATGTTTTCCAAGAAAATTATCTGCACAGAGTTCTATAAAAATCTAATTCTACCCCATTAACTAATAGCTTATAACTAGCCCAGAAAAAAAATCAGGTGTAATAGCCCTATGACAAATGGGGTAGCACTTAGTCAATTCATTTATCTATCTACTAAATGGATGCTTTAAACCCAAGAGCCTCACCTCTTAACCTCCTTGGTTAATGTTTCCAGATGACATGCCAAATGTATCCATTTTATAAAACCACATTAAACTTAGAGAGGGGAAAAGTCTGGTCATCTTGGTTAAACAGAATTGTTTCATAAAGAATAATACTGAAATTGTATTAACAAAGCTTTGAGACTGTTCTGACATTAAAAGGACTGATACTCGTTCTGTATTTTGCTGTAACCAACTTGGTTGTTAACTGTTTCAGCTTAGGGCTCCAGTTTTGTTATGGGGTGCCCACTGTGCAAAGATAAAAGAGAAAGGTGGCCCATGTGCCAGCAACCCATCCCAATGTGAGATGTAACACAACAGAGATGCTCCCCACAGATCAGCCATGCCCAAAGTCAGAGCAGAGATCTGTGCTTGGCAGTGTATTTAATGCATGCCATAAGTCTCATTCTCACTACATTTTCCACAGAGCTTGTGACAAATAATTTTAGGAAGGAATTTATAGGATGACCTTGAAGGTGATATCATGGTGTTTAAACAAAGGGGCTCCTTTGCTGCATGTTGCAGTGTGGAAAAAACACCTTATCAGTGAGAATGTTGTGCTTTGCTAAACAGAGGCACTTGAACTGCAAGAAAAGAGGCCACAAAAGGCCTTTAAGGGGCAAAGGTAAGAAATTTGGTGTTGATGCTGCTGACAGAGGAGTCTGGCAAAGCAGTGGCAGGTGATGATGGTGCTGGGGTGGTGTGGTGATCCCTTTTTCCCTCCTCTGCTCTCTGCCCTCTCAGCTTTTGCAGTGTCTCACCCAAGCGGCCACCGCTCTCTGTCGAACATGCCCCAACAGACTGCTCTGCTGAGTGGCCTCTTCAGTGGGCTCTGAGGTTTCTACCCCAGCTGGGGCTCTGCACACCTCCTGCACTGGTTTTCATCACCACATACAGGAACACAGAGGAGCAGAGACTCGTAGGGATGAAGAGCAGATCAACCAGCTGTGGCTATACAAAACTCCAGGGGCGTTGCAAGGAGTCTGGAAGCGCAGTTCTCTCAAACTGTCCCACACTGTAGCCTCTCTGCTCCACAGCTTTTCATTGGCAGGAAATCCATAAAAAGCTGGAATCAGGAGTGATCCCCATTCTGAATGTACTGGGAAAGAAGGATATTCAAAATTATTGATGTCAGATTTACAAACTAGGAAAGTCACTAGGACATAGGAAAGCAGCTCCTGAAAACTTGGACTGTTGTAATCAAAGTCAGTGGAGGGATAGACTTCAGTGAGGATGTAGCTCAGAGAATGAGAATGGAATACCCATTAGAAAGAAAATATATCACAAATTTTATGTTTGAGTAGGAGGACTGTGAAATCTTTGCCATTTGAGGTATTTAAAACATGCTTGTGATGATCCTGAAGTTCCTGCCTAAGCCTAGGAGGTAGACACTGGTGGTCTCCAGATTTTCTGACTCTTCATTATCCGAGTCTTTGGTATCAATTTTTTCTGTGTCAACAACCTGCCATCGAGATAATGAACTGGAGTATTTTTTTTTTTTCCTGGGAGTCTTAATACCTTGTGGCACCTGATGCCACCAAATCATTTTATTGCAGTCTCCTGTGGGGATTTGTGATCAGCCATTCAAATGCAAGCTGCCCTCACCAAGCTTCCATGGACAAATATTTACCTGCAGCAGAGCACAGGCAGCCATAGCTGCAGGCTCCTCTTTATTTATAGAGGAACCTGTGGCTACAGTCTGCCTGTCTTTGGTCACCTGCTCAGAGCTGAGGTTAACACATGAATAAGCAGTAACTTCCTAAAGGCTAAACTGTATTTGCAGAAAAGATCACTTTATCCCAGTCACCACTATGGACAGATATAAAGTAATCCCTGCGGACATGTGAAGGCTAAGCCTGCTTATCTGATGGTGCAAGGTCAGACAGAGGGGCTGATAGGGGCATGTGTTTACAGTAATTGTGATTGCTCTGCAAAAAGACACCCCTCAAAGGGTTTCCTCAAAATATTGTGAAGCCAAAACACAAATTCCTGAGAAATTTAGGAGTTTAATAATATATCATCTCCTGCCAGGATACTTTGAATCAAACACAAAACAGCTACGAGATATTTTCTTAGAGAGTCCCAGTTTATCAGATGTCATCTTGTAGGGTTAAGCTGATTAGCACAATGGTTAGGGAGGAAACTCTCCCCACCAGGCCCAGTTTCTAGCCAGGGTAGCCAAGGTCTTACCCAGCCTCTGTGGTTGGGCACAAGCTGTGGAGGACCCAGAGCCAAGCGTGGGCTGACAGACCAAGCTGGGACTCTGGTCCAGTTGGCTCTGGCCTTTCCCAGTAAAGAGCTGGGTTATCCCTGCCTTCTGCATCAAGGCACTCATCTCCACAGAGGGAAGCGCACACTGTTCCATGGTCAAATTTGGCTGACACTGGCCAGTGGGCTCCAGATTTGCTGAGGAACAATCACAGGGGAAACAGATGGAAAAGCAGCATGAGAGCATAAGCTTTGTTTCCTTAGAAAGCCAGGCTAAAATGTCCTTGGCTTAGAATAGCAAATATAGCCTCACATGTGCACAGCAACTGCTTTGTTACAGCCTCTTGTCTCTCATGGCTACAAAGCCATGGAAGCCCTATGAAATATTGCCATACCCATCACTCTTAGCTACAGCAGAAAAGTACCTTAAAGAGCAGAATCTAAATGAACATCTCATTGTCCCAAAGCAGCTTGGGCTTCCCTCTGTGTGCTGCCTCCTGAAAGTCCAATGGAGATTCAGCAAGAGAATCTGGCCATTGGAGCAGAGCTAGTTGGTCAGTAAGACAAAGACTGTAGGCAGAGAAAATCCCCAGTTCACAGCAGCTTGTAAGATACAGTGGACTCTGTGGGAGAGGAAAGGGGTGAGGGATCTTTCTGCAGGTGGTGGATACTGGAAGAGGGAGGCAGTCAAGGCAAGCAGGGAGCACATGCTGGAGCCAGTTGATGGGTCTCCCCTTCAGAAAAAAACTAGGCTTAAGAGCTGTGCATTTCTGCACAACCTGTGTTACACCACAGCATTCAGGTCTTAAGAGGGTCCTTCAATACAGCTGCTTTTCTGGTTTGCTGTAAGCAGTATCCTGGCTGCCTCATCCTGACAGTGACTTACACATGTCCTGGAATGGCCATAGTCCTCCCTGTCCCCAGCTGCTTTCCAGTCTGGGGTAGAGCAAGTTTCATGGGCCCAGAGGGGGTGAGGAACTGGTGTGGAGCAGTGAGAGGCTCATCAGAACAGGAGCAGCGCTGTGACCTGCTGAAGGGATAAGGCAGCTTGGTCCATTCTTTCTCTCCTCTGTGCATGTGGAAGCAATGCAAATCTGGCATAACCCTGGCCTATTCTCCCCTTCGAATCATGCCTTTTAACTCCTCTTTTCTGGGATGCCAGTGAGAACTGGGGCTCACCCAGCAGCCTCTGATGTGATCTGCCCTTACCTCGTTTTCTGTTTTTTCCTTCCTTGTGCTTCCTTCTCTGAAATAAAGGATGCTAAATCTCAACATGATTTTTGAATGCTGTTTACTCCCAATCTATGTTGATTCCAATTCTACGCCTGTAAATACAAGCTACTGGTGGAGCCCAGTATGAAAGAAAATATCCCAGCATATGGTTGGCAAATGCAGCATGCTCAGCTCCTGTCTCTAAAGGCTGTTTCCCAGTGCTTTCTTCAGGAAATCAACACTGATTAAATGTGACAGTATTTTTCATTGTGTTTGAAGGGCCTGCAGATCCTTCAGAAAAGTGGAAGCATGAAAAAGAAAGTAGGTAACCAAGAGCAGTTTAAGGTGGAAACTGCAATTACACTTGAAATGGTTAAACCCAGATCTAGGTAAGAGACACCTGAGAGACTCTTTCACCTTTTAATCCCTTTGCAAAGAACTGTTGATGGTTTTTGGATAAACATCTGCTGGAAGTATGAACGAGAGCCACCACATTCATATCTGAATGCAAGACTTCTTCAGGGTTTTCCAAGCTTTACAATCAGACAATCCCAGACTCCAAGCCCTCTCTCTCTTTTAGATATTGCTGCTGCTGCTGTTGTTTCAAGCTTCTCACTGGATGGTGAGCCTTGAGTTGACTTTCACCAGCACAACTGAGGAGGTTACCAAACCCCACTGCCCAGGCTGCCTGGCTGGTGAGATGGCTCAGCTGGCCTTAGTTTAACTCTTGAGCAGGCTCAAGTTGGCAGCCTCACGTTTTCCTGCTGGGCAGGCACCAGTCTTGATCTACAGCAGGAAAGTTTGAGCTGGCAGTGTAGGATCCACCTCATTAGCCCAATGCAAGCCACCTTGGTTTGATATCAGGATCCTATAACTCAAAAAGCTGGAGGTGTTTTGCACTTTTTTTCCAAGGAAGTCTGTATTTTTACCTTCTAACTTGATCCCAGGAGCTTTTCACTGTACAGAGTAAAAAACAAACAAACAAACAAAAAACCACCCCCACAAACATAAAAAAAAAAAAACAAAAAAACAAAAGAAACCACCAAACTAAACAATAACAACAACAACAAAAACCCACCTAAACTAAACTGAACAGTTCAAGGCTAATGTGACCAGAGACCTCTCCTTTTGCCCCCCAAAATGTCACTCAATATTCTTCCTCTCCCTTGCCCAGATGAGTGCTCTGTTGTCCTCATGGACCTTTTCTTGGCCAGTGTGCCACAAGCAGGTGAGATAGGACTGAAGATTGCAGACTCTTTTTGGAAATCAAATGAAAAGCCCTGCCAAAGGCAGCAGTGACTAATCCACTCACATAATTAGTTGTGGGACAGATGACAATGATTTTCAGAACCCAATACTCCCTGTGAACCACTGTCCCTGAAAATACTTGAGAAATTTGTCAGCATTCCCTCCACATAGGTCCCAGATATCTCTGCTTCTTCCCTCTCCCATTTCAAAACAGTATCACTCTGTTTTCAAAGAGCATATTTTTAGCTCCTCTGAGAGGAAAAAAGGGCTAATGCTGGGAGATTTTTCCACTGTACAGGTAACAGGAATTACAGCCTGCAGATTGCTCCCCTCAGATGGAACTGGCAATCATTCCCCACCGACGGTTTCTGCCAGTTAATTAAAAAGTGCTGTCCCTCCCAAGAGGGTTGTCCACACAAGGTCTCCTGGCCCAAATTTTCCAGGTGGTTTACTTCCACTGGTGGGATCATGATGGGGGCCACCAGCAGAGATGTCAACTCCAGATGAAATCAATCATGAGCTTTGGCTGAGAATCACTGCCCACTCAAAGTGAACTGGGATGGGAATGAAAAGTAAAGGGGGAAGGTTACATTCACTATAAAAATCTGCATCTAAAGATCAAATCCATTCCTAAGTGTCAGCACCAGCCTGAATTATTAAAGCTGAAATTATTTTCTGAGGTTAATTTTCCTTCCCCTGCTTGTGTTAGCGGATCCTGCCTAGCAACAGAGGTGACCTCTTGAGGGTGCTTCTAGCAGTGTGGCTCTGTTTCACGTGGCTCTGTTTGTTCACTGTCTGCAGCTCCTTCCCATCCAGACAGCCCGAGAATAGCCAGTTTCTCCTCAGTATTATCCTCCAATTGCTATGTGACAGCCCTGCTTTGTGGCATGTCAAGTTACAAACACTGTCAAGAAAGATTTAAATCCCCCAGAAAACAATTCATCTTTAAATAAAAATACGTATCTATGAATCATTCCTTTTAAAAATAAGCACTTATGAGAATTCACACTGTCTTGAGTAGTAAAAGCTTCTGTTTGACTCTAACAAAATCAGAGCAACTCTGTGAGAGAAATGGCTGTATTCCTAGAGCTTTTCTTCCCTCCCCTTCAAGAAGAGAGAAAGCCCAGGCCATTATGGTCCCAGACAATCCCTGTTTTCTCAGCTTCTCTCTTTCAAATCAGGGTGAATTTTATCTAAACTCTTAATTATAGGCTGGATCCTAAAAGCTGCTAAAATAAGGTGCCAATTACACACAGCTCCTCAGTGATCCAGGGGTGAGTTAATCACTGCCCTCACATCTGGTCCAGCCCCTACTGCCTTGCAAATCCCTGCCTGCAGACTGCTCTCAACTGGGAACAGATTAACCCCTTTCTCTCAAACATCCAAACTGCTCCAAAGGCTTATGTGCAGGAGCATTCACAATTGCAACCGGGTCTGATTCCCTTTCAGCTCCCAGGTCCCACTGAGGGTCTCAGAGGGCAGGAGCAAGGCTTAGAATAGGAAAAATACAGAAAATGTCTGTGAGCAAAACTTAGAATTGATTTCCTTGATGCCTGAGGGAGTGTAAGGCAGTGTGCAGTATATGCAGGGTAGGTCCCCAGAGCCTGTCACAGAAAGAACAGGACACGGGAGAAGGAACCTGCACCTATTCACCACATCTCTGTGCATGCTGATTCTGTGCTTTGAAGGGCTGTTTATGCCTGACTTCTTTGCCTGGCTGTAACCAATTCCTTTCCCTCCCTTCTACTTTAATACACGAGTTTGTATAGAAAAAACAGTTGAGATGTGTTTCTACCATCACACAGAGCACTAGAGGGGATTTGCTTGTAGGACTAACAACAAAGCCCTTGCATTTTGCTAGCCTTTTTCTTGGCTTAGATTTATCTGAGTGCCATGTGGAGACCTTCACTCATGCTCACCACAGCTCAGATGGTCTCCTCTTCCCTCCCAAGGCACAGCTCAGTCTTGTTACAGCTCCAACAGTTATACACAAAACTACCAGGAGAGCAATGTCAGGAAATTATTTCCTATATTTGCCTTTCCACCTGACATAGGCTGATTTCTAGAAATGAGGAAAAACACCCATGTTAGTTGGAAAATTGAGTTCTGCTTAGTTGGTAGGAAAAAATTCCTCGATGCTGTGGCTCTCAGTTTGAGAGCTGGTGTCATGAGCCAAAAACTGATTTATAAACTGTCCTGTCTCATGCTGAGTATTTATAATTCTACAACACTCTCCCAGAGAGGAGGGATCACATAACTTAGCCCAGGTTTAAATGACCCCACAAAAAGCAAAGCCGTGCATAGCGAGGACAAACAGCCTGTCAGAAAAGTCCCAAATAATGATTTGCTTAAGGCAAGAAAACCATTGAGTTATGATATTACAGTGTGATATGCATAAAAAGTCTTATTTGTAAGGTGGTCTCCTGCCTTAACAAAGCACCTCAGGCTATTTTCAAGCGGTTTCTACACACAGTTATTTCAGCTCACTGTTTGCTTAGTTTGCTTACTTTAAATAGTGGTGACAAGATAAATATCTCTGGGTTCCAATTTACTGTATGTTTCTCAGCTTCGTCCCAGCACTACCCAGACTGTTGTGTTAAACAGCCGACTCTGAGCTGGAGCTTGCCCCTGCCTACATGCAAATGAACGATCAGATTGTGCATTCGGGCCAAAGAACCGGGGAACACATAAACAAACTGCAGAGCAGTAGTTTAATAGCTAGGACAGGGCTAAGTGTCATCTGCCCTCAAGTGTGATGAGTCAATTGCAGACGCCACACAATGGAAAATCTACCAGATCACCCAAGATAAAAACCCGCGATTAATTAAGTCTCGATTAACTTAAACCGATCATTTAAGAACTATCTATTGCTCTGTCCCAATCGTGTTTGCGCACTGGGAAAGGGTGGGGAGGGCCACGCAGTGAGTCATGCACACAGACACCCACCCCCTGCCCCAGAGCCACCGCGTTCCCTTTGCAGCAGCAAACGACAAGGATTAGTGACAGTGAGCCAGCACAGATGCCACTATGTGGGCTGCCCGTGGAGGGCTGTGTGGCAACCTAGCGTGGCTCATGTGTGCATCGCTGTTCCCGAAGTCAGGGCTGTGGGCAGGAGCGATGTGTCACACACTATCAATAGCCGCTAACAGCGCCTGCAGAAACCGGGGATAAGGGACAACCACAGATAACTCACCTGCCTGACACATGGGTCAGCTCTCAGTTACTTATCAGGTGCTCAAGTGAATTTGCCAGGGAAAGAAGGCTTTTCCTGGTGTTTCAAACTGATTTATTTTTTAAAATCCATTTCTTGGCTCTGTCATTCTGTTTTCTTGCCCTAGTTCTGAGCTGTTCCTTGTGTTTAATCAGCTCCTATGTTTTTATATGTAAGTGTCACTGGATTTACCTTGTTTGCTCGCTGTTTTTGGGGAAGGAGTACTGCATTGGTCTATTCCTTTAGGAGCTAACCACAACAGGTATTCCAAATAGAAACACATTTGCTCGTGACTTCCCCGAGCTGGGAGAAACCACCTCCCTTTGCCCATGGGCAGTTACACTGTCTGCATTCTGTAAGCGTCTGAGTTTGCTTCTCAGCTTAAGGTAGCAAGGGAAGGGAAAAAAACAAACCCCCAGACAAAGCCGAAATCCCCAGCAGGTTTGACTACCGGATTTTATCTGTCAGGGAAGGAGAAGCATGGAAGGGCTCTGAGAGATCTGAATTGATACTGGGAGACACGAAAAGAGGAAAACACAGGTCAATCAAGTATCAAGTTTAAAAGCATCCCAGTCCTTGTGATGTGCTTCTTCTTGAATTAGTTTGTTCTCAACTATCTAAAATTGGATCTTCCCAAAGTGAGTTAGAAGCTGCCAAGTGTCTGCATGATTTTTTTGGGCAAAAATCTGTAAGGGATTGGAATGAGATCAGATGTGTTTCTCTTGCTAACTGATCAGATTTGAACCTGAGATTCCACCAGACTGAGGTCACTACATTTCTGTGGAGAAAAGTCACACTAAATTATATTAGCTGAGTTTTTGAAAAACAAGAAATAGGAAATTCCAACATAAGTGCTGTACTGCAAGAAATTCAAATGAATATGTTCCCATCATCCACTTCCTTGTGCCATTTTACTTCTAAAATATAGTCATGGCCCTGAGGGCACTCAAAGACCTTAACTGCACTGACTGGTCTCACCAGTGGCTGTGTTTAGCTCTTGTGGGACCATGTGCCATCCCTGAGAGCTCTGCCTGTGCTGGCTCTGTCTTCAGCGGCTGGCTTGCCTGCCCTCTGAGAACATCAGGCCATTGCTGTGCTCTGGCAAATACTCTGGTGGATGTTTTCCACTGTGTGGCTTTCTAGGGCCAAGAGTGGTAATTAGTTCAGTCTAACAAGTATTTCCAAACTAGATCGATTGGTCTAGATTTTAATAGGGTACTTGTGACAGTCCCTTTGTTTTTTGCTGTTTAGAGGCTCATGAAGGGGTAATCCCTCCACGTAGCCTCCCACATTCCAGACTGAGGCTGCACTGAGCTAGTCCCTGCTACCTAAGTCTCTCTGAGATGAATGGGATTGAGGCAACTACATGATGTCTTTTGGAAATCTGTCTAAACACTATAATAATAATAACTAGCTGCCACATTAGCAGATGCCTAAAAGCTTGACTAAGAATGATGCAATAACGGTATGATGAAATACTCTTCCATGCTTTACTGGCAAGTTACTGGGGTGCTTGTTTGCTCTGTTCCTGCTTTCTGCCCCTCAAAATGCATGGAGTGTCTATCTCTTCCCCTAAAGACTTTCTGTTCATGGACCTAGCTTGACATGCCTTCCATCCTGTCATGGAGTGTACAGGTCCCATATCAAGTGGTCACTGCTGCAGCTCAGCTCCCTGCCCTGTTGATGCCCTTTTGCCTGGCTGTGTTACACTTGATGCATAATCATACATGAAGCCAAATATCCCCCTCACATCATGTCCTGCAAACCTAGGAAGAGACCCTGCTCACCTCTGTCAAATGTGAGCAATCTGCATATGGAGTCCCAGTGAAATGAGAAAAATGAATTAGGCATACTGTGGGTGTTTACATGAGTCCTGTGCTACAGTTTTGTGAGCCCACCTGAGCCAGAAACTGTAACAATTCTTATTCTTCCTGTTCTCATCTGTTTCACTGGCTTATGAGTGACTCAGGCTGCTTTTACTAAAAGTCCTTTGCTGGTGTAACTCAGAGCCTGCCCTGCACAAGGCCAGTCACACGTGATGAATAATTACATTACTCACCATATAAGCAACTGCCCACATGAAAACCCTCAAGCATCCTTCCTTTGGGCTCTCATCCAAAATGGAGCCTGGAAAGCAACAAATGGAAGACTCTATTCCTTCTGCTCCTGGCCTAATGCTGCTGGTCCCCCTCTGGCAGGACAAGGGGCTTCAGATCATTTAATTGTACTCTCTTGTACTCCTAATTTTTATCTCTGCAGCAAGAACTGCATTGCTTGCTCAGCATGCTACTTGAAAATCTTTGTGTGCGTGATACTGTATGTTCTGATGTAAGACCTGCAGAGAGCTTCCTCTTTTTTGTCACTATTGTACCTGGGAAGGAAAGAAATCCTTTCTCATTTCTGTGGAGGTCTCAGGAATGCCCTGGAATAAACCATGGATCATCCTCCTAGGCTGCCCCAGAGGCAAACACGTTACTGTTTACTGATCTCTGCAGCTGGGCTCCGAGGGACAGCCCCCTCGCAGACCTCTGAAGCACTTGCAGAAGGGGAGCTGGGCATTTTCTGCTTCCTCAGGTGTGGGCTCCTCTCACAGGCTGCACTTGCTGAAACCCACTGTCCCTGCAGGGAGGGGTACCACCCACGTGTCACAGCTGCCAGACAGACCAGATGTGAAGTCCCCCTTCTCAAGGTTTCTCCATCCTGAAGATTGGTGTTAAACATGGACATGCATCTGCCTAGCTCTGCTCCTGGTCTCACATGCATTGTACCTTCACTGTTTGACAAGGACTAAGGATTATTAAGGTGTCAAAAGAATCACAAAACAAGTCTCTGCCCCACCATTTCAGTGGTATGGATGAAACTGTTTACTGAGTAGATTTCCATGTTCTGTCCTCTTCCCTTGCATCTCCTGTCTCCCCTTTCTATGTGGGCGACCTGTTTCTTCCCCCAAGCTCTGCTTGCCTTTTTCACTCTGCTCCCTCTGAATTTAGCATCTTTGATAAATGTCTTTGGGTAGATATCTGTGACAGATATCTACCCAAAAGAGAGTAGTAAGCCTAGAGTGGAGCCGGCTGTTTTCCTTTAAACAGGCTCACCTTTGACACTCAGAAGTGTGCCTCCTAAGCAGGGGGTAGTACTGTTAAAAGACTGAAAGTGACACTGAATCCGCTTCAAGACCTTTGAGGAAATGCTATGTTGACTGAGGCTGGGAAACTCCACCCAGAGCTCCAGGAACAGCGAATGGAAAAGACTGACAATACTACAAAGAATTCTTCTCACTCCCCTGTCTGCGAAGTGACAATTGTAACAAACCAGTTTCATCTCTTGGTAAGTGCAACCAAAAGCGAAACAGTTAGGGGAATTCATCTGGGCCTCAGGTATGTGTACATTTATATATTCCCAAGTTAGTAGATTCCTCTGATTATATAAAAAACCCCAGCAATCCAGTGCAGACATTAAAGTGTCCTGTTCTGTACAGGCTCTGAATGTCTCTGCATGGGGCCCTTTCTAGCCCAATCTATCTTTGTTCTCACCCAGTGGTCACAAACAATAGGGACAGCCCAGACTGTCTGATGAAGTCCACGTGCTTGGAGTAGCTGCTCTCCCCCGAACAGTTTATCTCCTGCTAGACAGCTGCTGTGATGTTTTTCTGTGCCAAGGAATGGTTTCAGCTTTACCTTCTCAGCTGAGGATAAAAGCTCCCTTGAAATCACCTCCTATAACATGCAGGAGAGTTGGCAGCTGGCTCATTGCATCAGTGGGGCACCACCCCACGGCATCATCTCTCCACTCAAACACATGTGCATCAAACCAAGCCTTTGTGTGGAGGAAGTGGCACAGTCAGATGGCTGTCATCCATGAGCTGGACACCTGACAAAATCTCCTCCAAAGGAAAGTGATAACATATGTGATCTTGGAGAGCATTGCCATGGGATTTGTGAGACAGGACTTGCAGACTTAAACCTGAAAGTTCTCATTATTTTAGTAACTGGCCTTTACTGTGGAGGCCCAAAAAGAGAAGGCTTTGCAATGAAAAACCCTGCAAGATCCTTGCCCCACTGCGATGTGTTTGTATCCATCCTACTTAGGAACTTTGCTTTCTTTGCTGGGGCATAGCAGTGAGGCTTGCTGCACCAGTGCCTGGCTTCAGGGGGCTCTGTGTCCGTGTGCCAGCCCCCCTGAACTGCCATGTGCACAGCAATGGCTCCTCCTTCCAGCAGGACACCGCTCTGCATTCCCTGGCACCAGGCCTGCTCACTGGCTCCGTTCCTGACGTCTTAATAACGGCACGGAAATTCAAAATCCCTCTTCGGACATTAAGGACCTTCTCTGATATGGCTCCTGGGTCTTTTGGGGTTTTACACTTAAATACCTTTTAAAATCTGGCCAACAGCTATTAGGTATGGTGACAGGGTAATAAGACCAGCTCTGTCATTATGGAGAGGGTGTGGAGGGACTGCTTCATCAATGACCTTCATCTTTTGATGTTGGGATTAACTGTACAAATAATTTCCCCTGGCAAAAAACACAACTATCTGGAGAAGTATCTGTAAGTAGCACTTGTGCCTGTGTCAGCTTTCAGGTGAGCCACAAGCAGTCTGCTTGTGATATCAAATGAAAGACAATTACTTTTTTGTGTGTATCAGTGGGCATACCTTATGAGAATGAAGCTGCAGGCTGTACCATCTCCTCTGAAAAACACAGGCTATCAGTAGCCACTGCCAAATAAGAGTAGCTTGTGGGATGAACCCAGGCTTTGATGCGAGGCAAAGCTGAGAAGGCACAGAGGGGGCAGTGAGGAGTCACACTGTCTCCCAGAGAGATCACAGCCTGTACGCCTGGCTCTGTATTTCAGCTGCCTCCTCTCTGCTGCCAGAAATCCAGGGCATGGAAAGAACAGCAATGGAAAATCCCACTGCATCATTGTCCTACCTCAGGCATGCCTGGTTTGGTAGGCTTAACTTTGCCACACAGGAATCCACAAGTGTACCAAAAGATTATTAGTGGTTCTGGAAATGGAGCAGGAACAAAAACTTCTGAGCTGTAAGTTTTTAAAGGGAGATGTGCACAAGCAGGCCCCAACCCCTGACACTCATTCAGTGGGATGTACCCAGGTCCTGCTGAATTCCACTGAAGTTTTGTCACGGGTTTTAATTAGATTAATATGTTGGTGATTGAGTTTCACTACACAGTTCTGTGTTGAGATTAAGGTTAAATCCTCTGTTACACAGTTCTCTCTGAAATGCTTCCTACAGAGTTGCTCACAGCACCAAAAATGGCTTTAGATGGGGCAAATATTACAGGTGGGTCTTACTAAGGCTGTTGGGTGTGGGCATCTCTCCTTTCTTTGGTTCAAAAAGTTCCAGATCTAACACAGCCTTTTTTGCTCAGTAATGCTGCAGAGAGCACTGGCTCCTCCAGAGTAATTTGAGCTATTGTGATATGAATCAGCCGTGGAAAAGGCCCAGGGTCTTCCCAAAACCTGGCATAAGAAGTAAAGGAACAAACTGCTGACTGCACTGCATTTCCCCATGTCAGAGGAGAATTAATTAATGTTTTCAGGCTGCTTTGAAAATTAAAAGTGCCATGTGGTACAATACTGCTGATCCTGTTTTTCACCCTACAGGCTGACACGTAGCATGTCCCCTACAAGCTAATTGGAAATTGCTTTTGGTATTTTTAGTGTTTTTCAGCAGAGCTGCTACAGCCTGCTGCTTTGTTCTATTAAACGTGCCCTACCTCACCCTCCCCTACCCCCCTTCCTCTAAGCTCTTCTGTGAAGGAAATAAAAACATCAGTCCCTGGCACCGTCTGTCAAGCACAGGCTAATCCATTCTCTGCTTGTCTCATGGTCAATTTGTTTTTTCTCTGATTGGTACAGCTACCCTTCTTATTGCTGAGAATTTAATTCTGTTCATAGGTTTGGGCTTTGCTTTGTTTTGTGATGATTGCAATATTCAGACATACAACCCCTCCATATGCCCAGACTGGAGAAGGGTACTTACCTGCAACCTCCCAGTAAGGCAGGGAGCATCGCCCTGCCCCTTTACAGAGGGAAAAGGGGGCAGGAGGAAGTGGCTTGCCCTGGGATGTGTGGGTGCCTCAGCAGCAGAGCTGAGCAGTGAGCTCACAGGGCCTCAGATAAGACCTAGTCACCAGTGCTGACTGAAGTCCCACTGCTTTGATTCTCTTTCTGCTCTGTTTTGGCTTTGTTTATGGTGATCTCCACAGGAACTGTGCAGAGATGAGTAAGCCATGGACCTTTGTATAGCTCCTGTGACGAGATGGAGCAGATCCACCAGGGACACAGCTCGTGGTTACCCAGTGAGGATCAGCAGCAGATCAGGTCAGCCTGTCAACAAAGGGGGCATGTTAGACCAGTTATTTCCTCCTTTTGCTGGTGGTAAATGGGATCCCAGGCACGGTTTTATGGCTTCCTTCTAATATTCTCAGTACTTCTGCTGTCCCTGTGCCACTAAGTAAGTGGAGGTTGCTATCTGATGGACTGCTCTGACACCTTTCATTCCCCTCCTGAGATCTAAAGAGAGGCTGATGAGAGGCCAGTGGGAGTTGTCCATGCTCAGCTCTGCTCAGGATCAGGCCAGAGCTGACCATACTGAAGAGATCTGATTTTATGGAGGTCTGCCCAAAGCAAACAGCAGCTCTTAGCACATTGATGTTGACCTGTCACTGACTGTCTACCCTCACACAGGCTATTGTGTTCTCTTCTACATTGTCATTTCTTTTTGTAAAAGAATCCATGCAAAAGACACAGGCTGAAGAACAGCTGGGTGTGTAAGCATGTCCTGTGTGCTGTACATTCACAGAGATGCCCCCTTGCCTCTGGGTGAAATGACAGAAGAATCCTGGTGACTCATTCCTTCCTGCCATTACTGCAGCTCCTCTGGTGATACCACATGGATAGACCCAGGAATGAAAATACTTCCTCTAGAACAGAAATCCTTAAAATGGCATGGCTTGCTCCATAGAAGGAAAACAATGCCTTTTTACATCTCTTTTTCATAACCAACAACTCAAAAGGACTTTTTTTCTTTGTATTTTGTCCAAGACCAGTATTTGCCAAGGAGGCAGTCTGTGAGTGCTAAAAACTGGCAAGGAACTGATAGCTCTGGCAAACAATGGCCAAGAAGGGCAACAATTCACCTCATTCTCCTCTGATCTTTCATATCCACAGTGGGCAGTGTTTCCGGTATCCCATCAGTGTGAATGGCCTGAAAGTCTGCAAGCAGCACGAGTCACAGGTTCACTGAGGTGGGGATGTTTTCCAAACTCATTGCTGTGCCTTTCTACACCTCCAACCCTCACAGGGCCCCATGGTGTGGAGAAGCTCACAGCCAGGGCAGGCCAAATCCCAGGAGAGTCTGTGCCTGGAGACAGGACTCCCTCCCAGCCAGGTCTATGGCAATGTGCTCAAGGGGTGCAGGGAGGTGTTGGGTGGCTCTGGGATTCAGCTCCCCTAAGAGTGGGAATTTCTTTCAGGCTCTGAGGGAGGCAAGGGGGTCTGGGAGGCTGGTAGAGGGGGAGTGGAGGCTCAGGGCAGTGGCTGCAGGCGCCTGGAAAATGGAACTTGACAGGTGGGGAAGGCCTGAGCGCTGCCATAAAGCTCCAGCTCTGACACTGGCTCCAGGCCTGGCTCCATCTCCAACTCTGGCCCTGGCTCCAGCCCCCCAAATCCTGCCCTGACCCCTGTCCTCAGCACTGATGCGAGTACTGTGCTCAGTTCTGAGCCTCTCACTTTAGAAAGGACATTGAGGTGCTGAAGCGTGGCCACCAAAGGGCAACAAGGCTCGTGAAGGGTCTAGAAAACACATCTTGTGAGCATTGGGGAGGGAGCTGGGGTTGTTCAGCCTGGAGGAGAGCCCACTGCTCTCCACAATTACCTGAGAGGATGCTGCAGGGAGGTGGGTGCCCATCTCCGATGTGTCTGCAGTGACAGCACCAGAGGAAATGGCCTTAAACTAAAGACAGCGGAGATTCAGATTAGACAGAAAAAACGATCATAGTTAGGGTGGTGAGGCACTGGAATAGGTTGTCCAGGGAGGTCACCACCCCTGAAGGTGCTCAAGAGGCTTCTAGACACGGTGCTGGGTGGTGTGGTTTAGTGATTTAGGGGTTATCGTGGTAGCGCTGAGTGGGCGATCGGACTAGGTGACCTTAAAGGCCTCTTCCAGCCTTGATGATTCCATGATTCTGTAATTCTAGAACTCTATAACTCTGCGATTCTCTAATTCTGATTCCGTGCCCCGCCGTGCTCCCCCGCCTGCGGCCGTGAGGCG
>VXBR01002686.1:2322966-2371472 GCA_013400215.1 Cisticola juncidis
CACGGCTCGCTCAGCAGCGAGGCACGTTCGCCTGCTAGCGCTTAGGCTGGGGTTTTCCCCGTGGAAGTATGGATTCACAGGGAGCCGAAATATTCTGCCGGCCCTTTTCTGGTCTGGGAGAGGTTCTAAGTCAAAGCTAAAATGAACGTGAAGACTTGTGTGTCTGCTTCATTTGTTACTCTGTACACAGCCCTAAACTGTACTGTGCAAGCAGATGTAGATTAGATTAATGCAGCGTGTTTATTTAAGAATAAAGGCCGTGTTTTGGACTGATATTGCAGTAGAATGTAATAAAATATTTGTCTTTGGTTTCTTTAAACAATAAACACAGGTTTAGGGTTACATGGAGGGAATAACCAAGCAGGTACACACGGTCTTTTGAGAGAGGAACAGGGCAGGGCTCTTTCCAAAGTGGTATCACAGAACAGCTCTTGATGTCAGCAGCTAATGGCTCTAGATTAACCATTAGCTTAACTACTGCTTATGACTGAAGGCTGAAAGGGAGGGAACTTGTTCTCCAGTTGTAAACATTCCCTCACGTGACTGTATGTAACTGCTGCAGATATAATCCTATATATATTTATATGGAGCCTCATTCTGGATGGCTGAATTCAAGTCGCGTGTTAGACAAAACTGTCAGTTTTTAAGTGCTGCTTCCTTTTTCTAAAGTAGTCTTAAATACACTATTTGGAGGCTTCTGTCATCTGCTACTTTCACTTCCGTAGTTACGGAAATACTTAGAGATGCAGAGCTTATTGTTTGTATACTGATTTTATAATGACCAGTGAGTTTCAGTGTGGTTGCCAAGTGTGTGAGGACAAATGAAACTGCATTTCAAAGCTCAGCAGAGAAGATTACAAGAACAGGCTGGATTTGTTACTTGTCACAGACTGAGAGCTGTGCACATATTTATATATCTGTATTTTAACATGGTAATCATCAGAAGTTGAAGGGATGTTGTCCAAGTCAGGTCATTGGTTCATGTTTGTTTACTAACATTTGACCTGTGTTGAAATCTTGGGTTGCTCAGCTCTCACTGAAATACGTAATTCCCTTAAGCAAGATTTAACTTAAAAATTACTTGCTAAATGTGCAGATGAAATGTCTGTACACTGTGGATGTTTGTTAGCAAGGTGACCTCTAATTTTGGAGCCTTTGCCTACATTTAGGACCTTTCTAGTTAATTAAAAAAATCTCTTGGTGATGTGCACTTAGTGTATTAGCACCCTTTCTGCCAGCTGGATATCCCTGTTTTGGATGATGGTTGACTTTACACCATTTCTTAAAAGGTTGTTTATTGGATTTCATTTTTAATGACTCATGAAATCAGTGATATCTTTGGGTGAAGTTTTTGTATCGTTTCAGCAGTAAAATTAATGAAAACTGAAAACATGTAGTTTAGCTTTCAGAAAGTTGCAGAGTGGATTCATGGACAAAACTTGTCTCAACTGCTTAAGTAGTATAAGAATAAACTTATTACAAAACAAGGAAATACAGCTTTCTTTACAATAATGGAGTAATTAGGAAGGGGAAAGGAGGAAAATGAAGGGAAAAAGAAGCAGGGAGACTGGTCTAGTTGCTGGTTTTGGACTCTGTGTAGTGGTGGGAAAGAAAATTAATCTGAGTCTGATAACCACTTGTAAACTAATACTTTTATATGTTATCTAGCAAGAGTATTGTGAGGGCTTAAGTTACTCTGTGGGAGATGCTGAGATAGGGGGTCTGTAAGAGAAACAAGCACCCATCTCTGTGGCTCTGCTCTCTGTAATATGAAACAAAGTACCCCGGATTAGCGTTTGAGTGCACCAATGTGGCATAAACAAATTTAAATGTCAGCATCCCGGTGATTGCCTTACCTAGGAAAAAATCCAGTTTGCAATAGGAAATGATACTGCTGCAACCTGCATTACAAAGTTACACTGCTGCAACTTGCACAAGGGTGTTTTCATCCTGCAAGGCTGTGCCCTGCACTGGGATGCTGTTCCAGTTCAGTTTCTCTCCACATTTGGCTACATGTGGCGGTTTCAATTCTGCATGTAGGCAGAGGCCAGGCCCTGTTTACTTGGACAGCGGCAGAAGTTGGTGGCAGACACTGAATCTCCGACCTCCTAAGAGACTGAGCACGTGTGTATTTTCGGATGCACCGCCACCTGTGAGCAGGGAAACCTGGGAAGGTAAGGAGCGAGTTTGTTTTTTTTTTCCTTTGTGATTCTTTATGTGGTCATGTGCAGCTGTGCTAAGAATTCTCTTTCCTCTTTTGTCCATCTCTGAGATAAGAAGAGGAAGCTGAAGCCAGTTCCTGAGATGCAATGATGAAGTTTCAGCCTGGTTTCAGGGTAAGTGCATCTTGAGAATATTTCCGTGTGCTTAGGGGAATGCATAGCTCTTTCTCAAAGGGTAGAGAATTCTTACTTTCTCACAAAGGAAATGTTTTTAGCTGGTAAAATGGTGAAAGAGAGGTGGTCACCGTTTTTTTTGTCCTTTTAATAGCAGCTGTTCTCTGTTCTAGATGTGAATGCAGTAGATGGTGCTGAAGCAACACTGAAGCTCCTCCTGTGAAATACCCACAGTCCAGTGTGTATACAGAAAGTGCTTGCTGGTTCTCCCAAGTGTGACAGTCCCGTGTCTTCAAGAGATGCATTCCAGGACAAGGAAGCACTGACTGTTAGTTTTAAAGATGTTAATAAATAATTCTTCGTGTTACTTTTTCATTCTTTATTGATGGTGAAGGTAGGCAGATGAAGTAGTAGAAATACCAACGAGGTGCTGCTTCAGGTGGTTTTGGGTGTGTGTGCAGATGGTCAGATTTAAGCTGTTGAATGTCAGCCCTTTGATATGGTGGTTGCTCAGTGTTGCTGAATCAACACTGAGAGTGTTTGGGGAGTTTGGGAGCTACTCCTCTGGGAATACACATTACCCACAGTACTTGTGTTTCCTGTCTGTCCGTGCACTCACTGGGAGAGGCATGCAGGGAGGTATTTCACAGTGTGATTAAGAGGTGGTGTCAAGGTTTAGACTGTCAGAATAATACACTTTCAAAATCGTGCACCTGCCAGGTAATATGAGCTATAAGGTCGTCTCAGGAAGGTGGTCTGGGTGCTGAATAATGGCAGTGTCATCATCTCTCAGTTCAGAAAGTACCCCTCTCTTGGAACTGGGAAGATTTGACAAGCAATAGATTCTTTATATCCCATTAAGGAAAGTAAGTAAGTCTGCTTTTCTGCAGGAAACTTATTCATTTAATATGACGACTTGTGTTTGATAATTTGCATGAAGACAGGAGCACTAGAACTTCATCACTGATGTATACCCAGTAAAGAATGCATAGCTGATTTTAAAAGTGAAATCATGGGCCAAAATATCTGTTCTTTCCTCAGCATTTGGTTTTGTGAATAACCAAGATCCCTGTCCACTACTTCTGAAAATTCTGCTGGTACCATGATGGAATTGGTGGGATACAGTAGTGTCACTTTCTGGAGCTGTAAGTAGCACTAGGAAACCTGACTGGTTCTCTGGACCAGTGGAAGTTCTGTGTTTTTAAGTGTAAATAGTGAATGAACGGCCAAGTGCCCTTAGATTATTTTCCTCCTGCTATTTGGAGAATCCTAAGCTTTAGAAATGCTTTTATGTTTCACAATACTTTTCCTTGTTTAAGAGAGCCTTCCCCCTGCCTATCAAAGCTGCCTATAAGTGGCTTTTTCAGATCATTTATGCATGTGTGAACATAAATAGACGCCCGCACCTTTTCGATTGGTAGTAAAACTATAGGGAAAAAAATCTGCACAGTTAACTTGGGTGACTTTGTACACACCATGTCTGTTTGTAGGGGGCAGGAGCCTGAGAGCAATGGAAAATTGCTTTCCCCTTGTTCTGTTGTGCTTCTGTTTTTTTCCTGCATGCAGTGACTATACCCTACAGTATTCAGCATCCTTACATATGGAGATAGTCTGCATCCACAGCAAGTACCTTCTGATTTGGTCTTATAAGTGAACATCATGTTTTGATCTTGGGGGAAGAAGAAGAAAGGGGAGAACATGAAATGATTCCAAGTTGAAATTAGTTTCTATGTTTTACAGGAGGGGAAAAAAGCAAAATTTCCATGTTAGGCTTTTTAGAAAATTCATGATAAAGTGTGGCATTTTAAGTCTTCATTACTAGCAGTCATTTTGTAATTTTTTTCCTACTTTTTACTACTGTGCGCAGTAACATAAAGACTAATGTAAGGTGACTAGTTTTATGATGTTTCAGCTGGGCCTTTACAAATTCATTGAATTCAACAACCAAAACTGAAGTCAGAGGTAGCTGCAGCCAACTATGTATTTTGACTGAAGTCTACCAGGTGGTAGTTAAGTGTAGAGGTTACTTTGAAAAAGTTAGACACTCTAGTAACCTTACAGTATTTTAGTAGTTTCTTAAGACACACAAAATTAACATTGTTTTGATTGTTATGATGCTGACTTTAAAATTTAATTTTCTATTTTTTTAATGTGTATTATTTCAAGAATATACATTTCCTTATGCACTGAATTCTGGAAAAATGTGTTCTGGTACCAGTTGGTTTGTTAGATTCTGCTGTGACTTTAGATTATTTTCAGCTCTTCAAGGTGACATAAATAAGTGAGGATTTTAGGCCTTGTATTACTAGGCAGATTTTTCAGCCTTGTGCCTTTGAATATATTTATTTATGTATTTATTTTAATGTTTGACATCTTTGGGACTCGAGACTTCAGTCCATGCCGTAATGCCATATCTAGGAGTAATACATTCGTATGTTGCTGTGACTTCTAATTTACTTGTTAGAATTGCATAGCTCCCTTCTGAAGTATTTAATTTCCATTTTTAGCATCTCTGGGCTACTGCTTTTCTGAGGGCACTGACATGAATTATGATTTTAGGCACGTGATGCACTTACATTTGAAGTGTCTAGGTGCATTTTTCAAATTGTCATGCTATGCAGGATCTGTTCTGGACACCAAGCTCTGTGTTTGTGTTTCTCCTGGTGAGATAGGAACGGGTTTGGATTTATGTTATGTTACCTTCTAAAATACCGACAGGGTGGGCATTGTGTTTACTCTGAAAGAAATACCCCTTTGGATGCTGATTCCTCAGTTACTGTAACTTACTCTCGCTTAATTGTTTTGAATCCACAATACAATTAGCACAAAGATAACATTATCCAAAATTAGGAAGGATGGCCCATGGACATAGGCCAAGTGCCTTATGGGCATATCTGTTACAATTGCCATAATTGCTTTTATTTGTGGTTTCTTCTGGCTGGGGACTTTGACTGATACTTGTTTATTCACACTGTCTGTTGATTTTCCTTCATTCTGTCACTGTTCACATTTTTTTTTTTTTTGCCTTTGCTTGCTGACAAAGGTAAAGGCATATTAGAAAGGTATAAAGTGTAGAGATATGTAAATGAAAATGCTTTCTGTACTTTGAGTGGAGTCACACCTCTAACACTCACGACCTGTTTTATTTATCCTTTGAAGATGAAAAATGGGTATTATATCACCTTTAAAAGGAAGAGTCATGACATTGCTTTTAATTTTTACGTATCCTTCAGATGGGGTACAGAAGATTAGTAGTGATTTGAAAAATCTGAAGGTAAGGAACCTGAGCTAAAATCACTCTGTTCAACATTAGGAACCCTTTTTTTTTGCCTCGCATTGTAAGAAAACAAAATGTGAAATGAAGCAATTGGAAAAAGATCATTGTCAGTGACTTCTGATTTTTAGATGTAAAAATGGTGTGTTAAGATCTGTGTGCAGGGCCAAGTTTTAGTCCATTTGTTTTGTGTATATCAAGAGTAGGCTTGAAGAAACTGATCTCCTAAAACTTGAAAGGAGTTTAAATTAGGTATTTGTGCTTCTTAATGATGTTTGTCTTAGAATATTCAATTAGATGAGCACAAAATTTGATTGACTTCTCTATGTACGGCACAGTCTCCTGCTCTGAAAAGTAAAACCCACACAATTCTAATATTGCAGTGTGTCACATTTACTTGGCGTTGCTCTGCATGACAAAAGCAGAGACAATACATTTTTCTGATTCTACATCTGAAGCATAAATGGAGATACATTTAACTTGTTTGACTATAGAAGTTTAGTCACAAAACTTCTGCAGTTGAAAGGGACGTAACATCATAATCCAATTCCTTTGTCATGTCCTTCGTGATTTAAGTTTTCGGCTTTGACATTCTGTGCCTACTCACTGGTTAACTTTGAGTAATTTATGTTAGTTGGTGTGAAGTGGTGAGACACTTTAATTTTCCTAAGTAGTGAAGAGGCTGATTTATCAGGCACTGCAGGTCATCTGCTATAAAGCTGTTAAGCTCTGTTCTTTTTCTTATTGGAGTTGTTGAGGTATTTTAGTGATGAGGCTTTGGAAATACCTTGGGTAAATGACACAGTATTTTGTATTTGGATTAGACAACTTTAAACATTTGTATATAAAACTGTCTGGTGTAAAGACTGGGTGGATTGTTTGTTATGTGAAATAGCATCCAAACATTCCCTGTGTTGGTGTATATATGAAACAAAGAAGTGTCAAATCAAATACAGCAGCCAGGGTGCTATACCAACATTCTGGGTGGTGGTGTTGTGTGATTGTGTGTCATAAATTGTGCAAAGCTATGGGGAAGTGACATAATAAATATGTATTATAAAAAGGGGGGGTGACTTGGGAAAATTAAGCTATAATTGTCTTGGTGACTCAGTGTAATTCTCAGTGCTTCATTTCTTAGTGCTGACTAAGATGAGTGAGTTGTTGGGAATGTACTGAAATAGAATTTCAGTATTGTGTTAAAGGAAGTGGAAGTGTCTGAGTTTAAAAACTGAAGGGGCCAGTAGGGAGTCTGCAAAAGCCTAAACTGTCTTAAAGGTTTCAGTTTGTGTTTTTCTCATTTAATGTAATTAGTTTGTATTTAAGTCATCTTATTGGTAAAATGGTCACTTCAGGAAGGAACTTGTCTTGAAGAGAGGGTGAAGGCAGACTCTTAAGTTCAGTAATTGACCAACAGAGGAATGACTTTGTGCAATCATGAGCTGATTTGGTTTGAAGAATATTCTGCCATATATATGGTGTGTTTGGGGGTTCGATATTTTTTTTCTGTAGTGGGTTTTTTTTTACATGATGTTTCTTTTTGCTTTCAGGTCTTGAGTATAAACTTAGATAAGTTCTAAAAATGGGAAGAATTTTTTTGGATCATATTGGTGGCACTCGCCTGTTCTCCTGCGCAAACTGCGACACGATCCTGACCAACCGCTCCGAGCTCATCTCCACTCGCTTTACAGGGGCCACGGGAAGGGCCTTTCTTTTTAACAAGGTGGGTAAAAGCTAGAAGAACTGCTGTTTACTTTTGAAAAAATCAGTTTGTGGGATATGAATCTGTCATGAGATCAAAAATACTTCTTGGACAAAGTGTTGCATAATTACTGTTTTAACTTTTATTCAATTGTCTTTGAAGTCAGATTTGACATTTACTGTTGGATGGGAAACTTACTTAAATTAGTTTTGTCTGCAATGCCGAAAGACTATAAAGAAGACTGTCTATATTGAGGCATCAGGCCAAAATTGATGGAGTTTTAACTTCAGAGACTTCTGAAATGTGAGCCTCAGATTCACTCTTGAGAATATCTGGTGTCTGTCAAAGGGTTCCAAAGCTGTTTCCACTTTTATGCAGTTAAAAATAAAGTCTAGATAATATTTTGGTTAATTTCTGAAATGCGTTTAAGTTAACAGTAGTCTGTCAACTTAAGTTGCCACAATCAATCACAATCATTTTTAGAGGCAATAATGCTCTGGTTTAGTTTAATAGTTTTTAATTAATCTGATCCAATGGATTGAAATATGGAAGTCATAATTTTTTGAGTGAATTGTAGGATTATTTATTAATCTTGCATAAAAGCTTGTCCATTAGATTATTTGAAAAACTTTTGATTGTCCTTTGCTTTCTCGCAAAGTTCCTGGTCATATAATGCTTGGTGTATTTTAGTTTTGTTTTTTTTCTTATAAGCCATTTGGCCACGAGCAGAGGCATCAATAGTGTCTTAGCTGTGTTTTGCGCTGGGACTTCTGGTATCCTGAATCTTGTCAATAGTGAGAGATTTCTTCCTCTCCCCATAAGCTCTGGATCCTGGAGTTCAGATTATTTTTTATGTTAAATAGTGGGATTTAATTACAGCAGTTTGAGTTCTTGCGTTTCTGCAGCCAGAAGCTGTACATTTGAAGCAGTCAGGTGCAAAGCTGATAAAGCAATGCAGTTCCATCTTTTAGAGTCTGCAAATCAGTAGTTTGGGTATACTTCTGACATCAACTTTCCAAAGAAATAAACATCCTGGTTTTGTGGTGGTGCTGCAAAAGTTAGAAGTAGATTTTAAACTGCTGATACAGCACACAAAAAGGTGCATGATTCATATGTCTGCATTCTCAGCTATTGACCTGGCTTTTTCTGAGGTAATTATTTCAAAAGCACCACAAAAGAGGTAAATATTAAAGAGGTACTTTGAAGAAGTACCTCTTTTAACATTTTGTTTCTGAGTTCTGGGACTTGGTGATCACATCAGCTGCTAGAAATGGGTTACATACATTACAACTGGATTAATATAAATTCACAAGCTGTTCACTGGGAGTTTCTCATCCAGAGTTGAATGCAGCACTTTTGCATATTTCGTGATAGCAATCCATGTCTCTCAGTTAAAATGTGAGGTTTTTACATGGTTGTGAAGCACATCTCTTAGGTGTTACCTTCTCACAAAGGAGATGTTTCACACTGCAGTTTCCAGTCTGTGTGCGGTGCCTCGGGCTCTTTCCTGCTAACGTTGTTAGAAGGAAACGTTGTTGTCTTGTGCTGTAGGCAGACTAACCCCGTGTGCTCTGTGCGCTGTGTCTGTCCCAGGTGGTGAATCTGCAGTACAGCGAGGTTCAGGACCGGGTCATGCTCACGGGCCGCCACATGGTCCGGGACGTGAGCTGCAAGAACTGCAACAGCAAACTGGGCTGGATCTATGAGTTTGCCACTGAAGACAGCCAGCGCTACAAGGAGGGCCGCGTGATCCTGGAGAGAGCCTTGGTGCGGGAGAGCGAAGGCTTCGAGGAGCATGTTCCATCCGACAATTCCTGAAGAGGCTCCGGTCTCTCCTCAGGTTCTCTTCAATTGAAACTCAAATATAATTAAATCAACAAAAAAATCTGCTTACATACACTGTCACCTTAGCATCAGAGTCGGATTCATGGACTACAAAGTGGGAAAGATTGTGAGAATATTTCAGATGGAACCTTCCTTTCTTTATTCCTTTTATATTTTATTTTCCCTCAAGAAGCTGTTTGTAGAAAGAATGTTGTGCAGATGCTGTAACTTTTTCTCTCTTTCATTTACATCTGTTAGATTTGAGATTGTATCTTAAGGTACAGTGGGCTAAAAGGAAAATATTTGCAGGATTTGTCTATTGTTGGAGAGAAATTCAATGAGGTTTTTTTTTTTAGTTTGCACAAACTGATGTCAGCATCAAGTTATTTTAAAACTACAGATGTTTTTTTAAAAAGTATAATCCAACTTTTGGCTAAAGTTTTTAGTTAGGTTTTTGGTTTTTTGGGCTTTTTTTTACCCAGCCTTTTCACCTGATTTGCTAGTTAAAGTGAAGAGATCCGAATTTGTGCTGAGTGCTAAAGGTTCAGTGTTGGTACGGCTTGGGCTGGCCCATGTGCCATATTCTTGTTGAGGTTGATTGGTAGCACAGAGCCCATTATTTCTTGTCATTCTTGACCCAAAGATGTCACCATTCCTTGTTTATTTGTCAAGTCCCATTCACCATGTAAACTGGTGTTAATTGGAAACTATTCTTGAAATAGGGCAAAACTGCTTGGCTTTTTTTAACTTTAACAGATGTAACTTATGAGCATAGTAATATAAAGTAATAGCTGTCTGTTTAGTCTTGCATTGCTTACAAATCCAGCTGTGTTTGTAATGATAGGGATCCACTGAGAAACTACTGTTTCAGTAGTCAGTTTTTTTCATTTCTCTACTAATCTCATTAAGTTAGACAGGGAATTGCAAATTTTAATTCTTCTTCAAGTAGCTTTCTTTAAACCCAGAACTTCTATGTTAAACACAGCTGCTGTGTAAAAGGAGAAGATTGCCAGCATGTTTGTTCATGCGTAGAGTTATGCAATCTGCATCTCTTGAAAAGATTAACTTAAACAGCTTGTTTTCAAATGCTGCTTCTGGTGTTGAAACCTTGATCTTTCAACTTTGTTGAACTTTTTCATTGTGATGTTCCGTTTTTATCTTTCTGGACAGCAGTACATGTCAGCCTAGTAGTAACTAGTGACTTGGATTCCTGCTTTGTTCTTGTAGAGATCAGCTCTGTTTAAAACAGTGATCTTGCTTGCCTTTTTTAGCAAAAATGCTCTTCATTAACTTAACTCAAGGGTGCCCAAACACTTTCATTGTGTCTTAAGCCATAAGTTAGGATTCCAAGGGCTGAAATTTATTTGAATGTTAGATATGTATGATTTCTTATCCAAGATATGAGTTGGTTGTGTTTTTTTTCTTATTGGATAAATCGTGGTCAGCATGAAGTAAGTTACCCCATCCAGCCAAACAGATCTGGGTTCTGACCTTTCAGAGTAACTTTTCTTCTCTAGCCACAGCTCCATATCTGAAACTAAGATGTGGAGGGTGACTATGCAGAGTATTTTTCTTAATTTTTTTTTTGGTTGCCAAGTGGCAAGTTGGACACCCCTGACTTGAATCTGCTGCCTCTTTCATGTAAAGGTAGCTTTGTTCTAAAAATGTCACATAGAAAGAAAACAGAGTAGATCACATACCAGAGCTGTGCTTGAATCAAGCTGCTTAAACAATAGTGTACTTGTGCCTCAAATGAATCAGTTTTTGCACTGAGTACAGTAGTACCCCATTATCTTGTACTTCTGTCCTTCACAGACCCTGGAAGCACCATTAGCATGGTTCTCTGCTGTACTTTTCTTGTACTTCTGACATTACAGTACAATAAAGTATGTTTTGTCCTGAACTGATCTTTGCTGTCCTTATAGAGTTATTGCCATAGAGTCTGTCAGCCAAACCATGACCCATCTGTCATTCCTGGTGTTACATTTCCACAGCACAGTGACACGTGGTTGATGAGCATCCCTCTCGGTATAGGTGGCAAACGAGTTCTGTTGGTTTTGGAAGGTGCCAAGTAGAGCTTCATGCACACCACTTGGACACTTGAAAGCCTTCAATTTAGTCCTGTTAAAGAGAAAACAAGAAATGTCTCATTTAATGGAATTCTGGATGCCAAATGTCTTTCCATGACTTTGAAAAGACAAGCAAAGCAAAAATCCACCTTCTGCAAGAAACTTGGTTTTGACCTCTGAAATGGCTTGAGAATTAATGAATTGGGTATTATATACCTGGACTTCTGTAACTTTTTCCTTTTAAGTGTTCAAATGTTAGGCAGAAACCTGCTAGCAGCTGGTCAACTTCTAAAGCTGTAGCTGAAGAACTGAGATCAGAGGATCATTCTGTTGGGGTGATGGAGACTGGGGCTCTTATTCTAATTTATATGAAGACCATTTTGGTAAAACGTTGGTCTGAGATGCTAAAAATTACTTTTCACAAAGCCTTTGATTTGAAAAACACATGTGAGGTGAATTCTTAAAAATCCCATGAGACTTAAAGCTGCAGAGGACTTGCTTAAAACAGTCAACTTTGACTTGCTGTTTTAGCTTACATGCTGTTACCTCCTGTATCACTTTTGAAGGCTCTGGAGGAGTTTAGCCTCCTGTATTTTGGCTGCTCCTCCTTGAGACACTTGGTGTGTGAACACAGATAACTTATCTGTGGGGAACAAGGCCATTGGTTATAGCACATCTAGAGACAGAGGAGACATTGCTATTTGGCATCAGCTGCAATTTTGTAGTAGTGCAGTAGCCTGGGATTCTCAGACAAAAGCTGGCACAGGAAAATGTGCCACTACAGTGATCTTTTGCCTGGCATGTGATGGGGTAAAGAAGGGAGCAAGGAAATTGCAGTGCACACAGGCTGCACCATGCATTCCTGGAGACCCGAGAATCTGCTCGTAGCTTGGGCCAGCAGTGGTGCTGTGACATTTGCGTGACATGAGCTGGATCAGAGTTCATGCCACCCATGCTGTGATCTCATCCTGTGGGTGTACTTGAAACTGAAATACTGCCTTGCTACTGCTTCAGCAAAACACAGCTTTGAGGAGAGCAAAAGATGGGATGGTGTGTTTGTGAAGTGCAAAAACATTTTACTTATGCTCTCCAGGGATGCTAGAAGAGCTTCCGAGCTGTCATACATCTCATGGCTCTGTTAGGAAAAGTGGCCTTATGTGGGGCTCTGGGGTTGGCTGGTCACTGCCACAGCCTTGTTCTTACAGGCAAGCTTGTCTCTGCAGATTTGGGTCAGAGCTTTACAAAAAAAGTCAATGGATCATCAGTGGATGAGCAGGTAAGGAAGAGCTGAAGCTGCAGTTGAGGACACAATTGCCAGGTACAAGGATGAGGTGGCTGGGAAGGCTCTGACACTGATGTGGGGAGAGGCTAGCTGGTTGATGAACCCTATTTTAGACGAGAAACACAAGCTGTGATACTGCACTACCATTCTGCAAAAGCCAGACATAGTGTATCGTGTTTCCTTCTTGGGTCTGCCTTCACTTAGAACAATAATAAATTTTAAAAATCCAGTGAAGCTTGCTTTTCTGTGAATCTCAAGGGCTTTGCAGAGACTCTCTGATGCCTGACAAGGATGAAATGCTTGTCTTTTTTTTTTATTTTTTTTTCCCTTGGACACTGATAAGAATTGCTCTCCAATCCTGGTTTTGCGTGACTTGAAAGAACTAAGCAATTCTGAGGTCCCTCTCTTCGTAACCTGGAGTTAAGATTTCCTGAAAATTTCAGAAGTTGGCTTTGAGTGGTGAGGAGGAGTATGACCTGGTTGATAATATTCCTGTGCAAGCTTTTTCCTTTTTGCAGGAAGTCTGGCCAAAGAAAGTAAGCTCCTGTCTGTCTCATTACATGTTGTGTGGCAAAGACCTTCAACAGCTCTGACAAGCCTGGTTTCTTCAAGTGTGGAGCTCTTCCTGCCTTAGAATTACTTCCTTTCCTACCTCTCTCTCATGTAAGAATTTTGTTACATTTTGGAAAGTGTAAGGGGAGAAACCTCACATTAGCCTTTTTGTTTACTGATAGTGTTGCTCTTACTTGAATGGATTTCTGTCATCTCAGTAAAACTGCTGCCAGGCTGCTGCTGCACTTTTACTTAAAGGTCCTTCTGGCAGAATATTAGTGACTTTATTGTCTCTCATCCCCAAGTCTAGGCAGAGGTTATTTGGAAGTTATGCTTGACTGAACATTGTCCTCCTGGCAGAGGTGATGTGAAGGAAGGCCTCATTCACACCATTCACAGGGTACTTCCATTGCTGTGCTGCATCTCTTTCCTTCTGATGCTATTTTAAATGTAGTCTGCTTAAGTTTGCTTTGCAAGTTCTCCTTTTAAAAAGGAGGTGACTAAGAGACAGCAGTCTGTGCCTCTTAAACATGGCATTTTCCTCTGAAGGACCTGGTACACTTACAATATGGTACAGAGTGCTCTGTGTGCTGCTCACTTGGAAGGGGCTGCTGTGTTCCTGTGTTTGAGTATTCCTGCAACAAAACCACCAACCCAGTGCTTGTCTAAGATAGGGCAAAAAATCTCCCTGCAAAGGCAGTTAGGATATGGAGGAGAAACCCAGGTGAAAGTCTGTGTGTGTGATTCATGTCAACTAAACTGTTCACTCTGAAGCAGCAGAGGTGGGAGAAGTTCTAGAGGTAAGCTTGCACCTTTTCTTTTTACCTTGTGTGGGTTCAGGGAAAGTGGAAATCACTTGGGCATTGCAGAGGATCTAAGGTCCCCTGATGAACATAGGAGAGGGAAGTGCAGCACCAGGGCTAACTTTGGTGCAGACTCTGTTGTGTTTGGATGAAAGCAGCTGGAAGATATTTGTCCTTCAAAGTAGGCTCTGTTTTGTTCTGGTTAGCTGAAGCATTTATTACTATCAGGAACTTGCAGTTGTATAGAAGAGAAAGAGGGAGAAAGAACAAAAGGCTATGGTAATAATTTGGATTTTCTAAGCATGAGGGAGAGGAGGATGTCCAGATCTTGTATTTTGACTCTGCCCAGGAGAAAGATGTGTGTTTGCCTGACATCAAGATCCAGTGCTGTTTCCCTCTGGGACTTGGGGATGTTTAGATAGGGGATTTTGCTTTGTCCTTTTGTAAGCATCTGATTTGACTGCTTTAAACATTTACAGGTGTTTGAAACAGTAAGTTTATTGGATTATAACAGACTGCATGCCATGGTTTTTTGCACACTAATGGCAGACATTGCAGTAGATGTAGTTAGGGGAGTAGAGAGATCCCTTTTCTACGAGGGGACCACAAAGGAAATGGCTCATACAAGGCTGCCTAACCAAAGATCTGCCTGGTGGCTTTCAGCTGTCTTTAGAGACAACAATCACCTGTCCTTGGAAGAGTTTGAAAACTAATAATCCAGGCACAGGTAGATGGTGAGTATCAAATGAGAAGGACATTTGTTGTTTTCAGGGGTAGATCTTGGCACATGTGCACAGTCAAAAAGGTGGGATGCTCTGAATTTGCTAGTGAGAACTCAGGCACAGGACATGGACAGAGTGCAGAGAGAGCCTCTGGGGTTGTGCTCCTGTTGGTATCTGGCCAGCAGATCTTTTTCCCCATCCTACCCATTTTTATTGCCTTTGGTCTGGTCTTAGTGGTTGTTGCACCTTCCCTGCAGAATCAATGCACCTTAAGGACTTAGGGAAGTACCTGCTTTTGGCAATATGAGACACTCACTTCTACTGTCCTGTACTATACCAGTACAATGGGTTGGTTGTTGCAGCTCAGAGGGATCCATGGATTGTCTATTCCATATCCCCCTGCTGAGGAGGGATTAGCTTAGTGATGTACTCAATGCGAGTGCATTCTTGGGATGAAGTTCCTCAGCGGGATTTCTTATTGTAGCCAAAAGTACATCAGAGAGATACGATTTAGGTCACAGAAGTAGAACACTTGAAAAATGCCAGATTTCCAATAGATTGGGTAGCACATGGTTATCCTGTCCCTGCATACGTGCAGCTTGGGGACGAAAGTGGTGTGTGACCACAAGAGCAAGGATGGCACCATCATCACCCTTTTATATGGTATGCATTGAACTTGTAGCTACAGCCTTCATCCCACCATTCCTAACTCTGGACTGCTGGACTTATTATTAATTTTGTTTCTAAAGACAATTTAAAATGAACTTTGTTATGTGCATTTAAGTGGCAAAACTAAATGAAAATGAGATTAAATATTTGTAATTGCTGGCTTCTCATGACTGGGATTTGAACTGGGCACCCCCTTTGGTGCAGAAATCATCACTGCTTAAGCTCCAGGGCTGACTGTTGCTTAACCAGCAACTGGAGGAGAAGATTTTTTTTCTTTTCAGTGAAGAAAGCTGAGCAGATTACAGATGAAGGCTTTAGATTTGATATAAAGTTTCAGTATGGGACAGGGAATTTTATTTTCAGTTTGTGTGCTAGTTCTAGTTTGATTGAGGCAGCTGTGGTTTTTTGGTTTTGGTTGGTCTTTGTATTTTCCCCCTTCTGATATGTGGAGTTGGTGTGTTTACTGCTTCTTGTAGGACTTTGCAGGAAGAAATGGGAAGATGAAAATTACTCTGTTTCCTATGCAGGCTGCCTGGCTCTTGCTTCCAGGCTCCTGAGCTTGGGCATGTTCCTGCTCCATGCATGCTCCTTGTCAAGGAGAGAACAGCACCCTGATTCATGTGCCCTGTTCCTGGGAACGGGAGGAGCAGTGGGAGGCAGCTTTCTGTCTCACCCTGCTTCATTTGCTCTATCAAGCTGCAGGTAAGCTCAGGCTCCTGGAAGCTTTGGCTGCCTGTCAAAACAAACCAGAGGCACAGAAAAACAGCAGCTTGTAACTGTCCAGTGCAAATTTAGGATGTAAAATTCTAGTGTTATTCCTAAAAATAGGCACAAAGCCATTTCCCCCATAAAACTCACTTCAGCAGCATTGGTATTTTTATGTCAAAGGGTTGAAGGAGAAGGTGGGGGATGCTTGCCACGGGAAGTGAGGGCAAACCAAAGGCAGAGAAGGATGCTCTGACGGAGGTTTTGCTGTTACTTGCCGACAGTGTTGATGCTTAGATATTGGCTCCAGATGCCTTGGGGAAGGTGACGTTCATCACTGGCTCCGTGACCCATCTCCTCCTTTTTGATCCCTTCTCTCCCCGTCCTCTGCAGCCTCAGTGTGCTTTGTTCCTCCCGCAGTCTGTGCTTTCGCCGCTTGTCACCTTCCTGCCCTGCAGCTGGCTCCCCTCTCCGCTCCCCTGCCCCGCTCCTTGCCTCCCTGCTGGGTTTGCAGGCTCTGGCCGCGTTCCTCCCCGCGGGGCTCCCAGGACCGCGGTTCTGGTGCCGGGCTCCGCCTCGGCCCGGCGGGACAGCGCTGCTGGTGGCTGAGCCGGGGACCCCGAGGGGCTCCTGCCGCTCTGATTCACCGGGATGTCACGCAAACAGCGCACACAGCCCTGCCAGCCCTGCTGGGGCTGAGGCAGAGCGCCACGGCATCAGGAACCGGGTTTGCATCCCTGCTCTCCGTGCCAGGGAGGCGTGAGGAACACACACACTCATACACACACACTCATACACACACTCACACATACACACACACACACACACACACTCACACTCACACACACACTCACACACACACACACACTCACACACACACACACACACACAGACACACACACACACACACACTCACACTCACACACACACACACTCTCACACACACACTCACACACACACACACACACTCAGTGATCCTGCTGCTCTCAGCTCCTGCCCGGCTGGCACCGATGCTCGTCAGAGACTCGTCTGCAGAAGGCTCTGCTCATCTGTGCTGCACGGGGCTGGCACCCAGGGTGTACGAGGAGCTGAGATGTGCACGGCACACCCCTCTGCAGACACACGGGTATTGGCAAAAGGTGTCCGCTGGAGTGGCAATCCTACCAAATTTCAAGGCTTAGCTCCAAAGTGTGGTGTCACAATTTTTTTAAAAAGTAATTTGACACCTTGTTTTAAAAGGGCAGAATCATGTAAATCCCCCAAGCACAGTTTTGAGAAATGCCTGTTTCTAGAGGCTCTATTTTAGAATATAACAACTTATCCTGACACAGAGCTCCAGCAGAGAAAACTTCAATGGTGTAATGCTTAGTAAGCAAAATCATAGCCAGCTGAAAAGAGCTGTGTGCTGGCAAGTACCAAGCAGCCTTAATTTAGGAGTCATTTTTTGCACAGACACTTCAGCTCAACAGAAAAGAGAGCCCAGCTGCCAACAAGTGGATCAGTTTGGACAAGGGAATGGAAAACTACATTTTTTCTTTAATTTACTATGTTTTGATATGTCCTTTCAGGATGCATACCCACATCTGTTTTTTCTTGTCCTCAATGGGGAGTTTTGTAAAATCTATCAGAGGCACCTACTTTTGTCCATCTTTTAATGTTGTAAAATTGTTCACAGCATTGCCCTAGAAATGCCTTCATTCAGTGACCTTTTCAAGCACTGATTAACTGCCAAATAATCAGTGTTTGAAAGACTCTGGACCTGATTCTTCTCTCCTTTACATTTCTTCTTCTCTTCACATCAGCTTACTTCATTGGAGCTACTAATTCCTTGCAGGTTTGGTATGAGTAGGAAAAAAAATATATATTATTGTATATATGTATACATGAATATGTATATACCTATAGAGAGGAATTATATAGAATAGAAATGAAATCATAGTACCTGGTGGGTTTTGGTTTCACTTGATCTTGTGCACATGTGCTGAGATTACCAGTCTTCTGAAGCATACTTGTAAGCACCTCTTCCCTAAAGACCTTCTTTATGCCTGAAGGTGTTCTTTAGAGTGTTGTGTGACTTCGTTGTTGTAAATTTTCCTGTCTGCATCAGACAGAGGATCAGAATAAAACACTTGTTATAAAAATACTAAATGATTCCTTTCAGTTTTGTAGGGAGTACAATTTCAAATATTAGCTCAGTTGTGCCTCATGGCAAGGCTTAGACTGGTGCTGAATTAAAAAGCAATGAAATGGTGTAATTTTTCAGCCACCTTTCAGAAGGATTCCTTTTAAGTTCTCTTAGATAAACAAATTTTATGATCTGCCCTCTTAGTTTCTTCCCTGTCTTTGTTTCTGTCTTTTGTCTCCATCTGTTCATCACAAGCTGAACACTTCTTATTGTGACATCCTTTCAAACTACCATCTTTTTTCTTGAAGACCTTTTCCTCACTGTTTTTCCACCCACTCTGACCTTCACCAAATCCATCATATACTTCATTTTCTTGGCTTTGGCTGTTCTCTGTATCCTTTTTCTGCCTTACCAAATCCATGTTATTTCTTGCTAGATCAAGTAGGGTTCAGAGCTCTTATTGACTCCTTTTTTTTCTAGGTAGGATTGGTGCAGAAAGTGCCAGAGACTCAAACAGGGGTCCTCTACAGACATTCCACCTTTCTATTTTGAAACTGATCCTGGAAGTCTTTAAGATTAATGTAGGGTCCTTTCCATGGCTCCCTCCACAGTACCTCTGACTAGGCTGCTTTGATTGTATCTGATAACCATCCCCAGCTCACCTTCCATGAAATCCCAAGCTGCTGGTGGGGTGTGATAGAGGTGACAAAATTCATTTCCAGAGGTGAAGCAAGCAGTGACAGAGACACCATTATTTCCCTCCCTCAGCCTAGGAAACAAAAGAGAATGCTGCAGCTGGGCACTGCAGTGTGTATCTATAGACAGTAGATGGCCTTGCATACTCCTTTCAATTTATTTTTTTACAGAGAGGTAGTTTGTGCTCCTCTGATGTTTTTTTGTGACCAGACCTCAGAGAGGGTTGCCACCCTCTGTCAAATGTCCACTACACATCTTGCTTCCTGTGTGTGAGGATAAATCCAGTTTCTTTGCAAAGCGTCTCCACGTATCAGAGCTATTTTAAAGATTTCTGCTGTTAAAAAAACGCTGTTGCACTGCCTTCCAAAAGCATCTGAGAGCTGACCCTCATGGCATGGTATGAATCCAGCTTGGTGCCAGCTCACCTGGGGGCATCTGCATGTCCCTTCCCCTGTCACCAGCTCTGCAGTGAGATGTGCCCATTCCAATAGTCAAGGCTGTTTCAGAAATATTAATGGCTGGGTATATGCTACATGCCATACCTTAGCAACTCGCTATTTTAATGAAGAGCTATTTTCTGACAGCACAAGAGAGACTGTGGGAGTTTCAACATCTAGGAATGTTGGGGAGTGAAACCTGAAGCAGAACTTGGCAGCCTGCAAATTATTTATTACCTGGGAGCAAAAGAAGTGGGCTGGTCTTCCACTGAACCACTGTGGCCTGGAGATATGGTCCTTCCTGCTTTCTTGACCTTTGCCAGATCTCCTCTGCCTACCTTCCAGCTGAGAGGGTTGGGAACCCCTGTCCTTTCTGGGCAGAGCCTTTCTCTGAGGAGTGTACCTGTGCCTTAAAAGCTTTTCCAGGAAAAATCTCATTTTATTTTCCTGATTTGTCAAAGCTGCTAACAAAGACACTTTGATTTGTCCTCACAGAATAACTTCAGTCAACCTTCCCAAGGAGGCTGCTATTGCAATTTGTGATTACAGTGATTTATGATTCTAGCTCACCCTTATCTGGCTGAACTAGCCACCTATGGGATTTGAAAGGGAAGCCCTGTTTGTGACTGACTTGAAGGATATATGATAGCTGACTATAATCTTTGGGATAAAACACATCTGCATCACTTCAAGGTCTCTGGCCAGATCCCAAGTTTGCATGTTCCTTCTGAAATAAAACTTGGGTTAGGTTATTCTCAAAGCTGTGTTTCAGCACTGTTTATTGCAACATAAAGCTTTGGGACAAATGTTGTCCATGTCATGTTGGTTGAAGAAGTATTTATAGAAAACCTGAAGCAACTTTATTTCCTCAGGACTCCACACAGAGAATGTCAGATTTGGAGTTTTCCAAGGCAGCTGCCACCTTAAAACAGACTGGGAGAATTCCTATTGTGCAGGTGACATAATGAGGCTGAGATGCAAATGCAGAGGGAAGAAGCAGCTGGTATGTTTTGACTGACTTTTTTTCATGACATCTCTCTCTCTCTGTCTCTTTCTCCCCCTTTCCTTGTGATAGATTTTATGGGGGAGAACAGAGGAAGATCAGGGGCCAGCTTCTGGCTGGAGAAGTTGGGCTGTGCAGCCTGCACAGAGGGTGAACATGGCTTAACGCCTACTACTTCTGACAGGAACTGATTTAGACATTTCCTCCTGCTCTGCAGAGGGCTGCACTGCAGTATCAAACACTGGTGCCTCCCTAGATACCCTCCCCTCTCCCAAAGGAGCAGAGGAGGAACAAGCAGAAGTTAGGAGCTGGTGGCTGATACCTGCACTGTAGATGCAGAAGCACGGAATTGAAGTGTGAATATGTTCTGATATCCAGCACTAAGCCTGCCGGAGTGCAAGAAACTTTTGGACAACACTCTCATGCACATGATTCTTGGGAAGTCCTGTGCAGGGTCAGGAGCTGAACTCCATGATCCTTGTGGGTCCCTCCCAACTCAGCATATTCTCTGATCTTTGCAGACCATACGCATTGCACTGTGGGGAGAGTGAGATGCTCTCTGTGTCACCCCACCAGCAGCTCTGCTGAGGAGCACAGGAAAACATATTGGTCAAGCTCCATTGAATCCAGGACAGCCTCACAGACTGCCTGAATGAATCAGCAGTTACCAGTGCTGGGCTACATTTTGTTGCTGAAAAATCCTACTTGCATCCAGTGGAGTCACAAGGATGACAGGTGGTCCAGCCCTGAGAATGAAGAGACCTCAGGCTATGTCCACTGCTGTCACCAGCTTTCCCCAAAGCCCCTTCTCCCTGCACGGTCATTTCACTTTCTGTCTTTCAAGTTACCACCACCCTGTGTGAAATAAGTGGGCTGTGAAAGAGGTAGAAGTTGTCTGTCAAAAGTTCTATTTTGTCAACTAAAGAAGCCATGGCAATGTAAAGCTACAGCACAGTTTCCATCACAAGACTAACTTGAGTCAATCACTGCCTTTGAAACATCTGTGGTGCGGGCTAAAAGTAGACTTTTCCACCAGAATTGAAGGACATTGCAGGAGTCACAAAAAATAGCCTAAAATAGGGTGAGGAAAAGAGGATTGCCAGATTACCAGAGGGGGAAGGAAGAGTAAAAGAGTGCAACAAGTGCCTCAAATTTTCCTGCTTTTGTTGATGCTACTCTTTTTCAGCCAGACTGATGAGTTTACAGGATATTTTGAATGGTGACCCAGCAAGTGGAACCACTGTTGGGGCTCTCGTTGCTAAGATTCTTAACAATAACAATGCTCCTGCCAGGAATTACCTGCAACTGGGGAGTTAAACCACTGCTTACTTCTGTAGGGACTGGGGAATTGTAGGAGCTGTACCTGAGGGTTTTTCCAGATGTGTACCAATTTCTATTTTGCCTTTGTGCTATGTTGTGCTAAATTCTATCCTTCCTGCACTCCTCCTTGTTCTAGGAATACCTCTATCTGAAGTCTGGAAACATGAAAGTGCAAGAACAAGTTGTTATTTTACCTGTAAAAATGCAAACATATGTCCTAGAAGGACAAAGCTGCTTCTCTGTGAGAGCAATTTGAGATATCTGAAAGAGCTGAGATGTTGCAGGGAATATTTTGGAATAACTTTGAGATGTGACAAACCAAACAGGCCAGTTTGTGGTCTGCCTGTATTAGGTAGCCTGTCCTTGGACACATCACACTTGTGTGGATGGCTAAATTGATTTTTATTAAAGAAAAACATTTCTACAATGTTTTCCCTTTAATATCTCTGAGGGCTTTAATAGGTTTGGAAGACACTGGGGAACAACCAGCACAGAAACTGTTCTGTGAATCTCACAGCATTTACTTCTACCAATGTAAACTTCCCTTACTCCCTTTTTATCCAGGCATTAAAAGGAAAACAAGACAAAGGGAAAGGCTGAGGGTTATGCAAAATATTTTTCTCTATCATTTTTGCCAGAGAAAAGAGGAATTGCCATTGCATGTTAATAATCTTTTTTCCCCTTGCCTATTCTAGATACACTTTCACCAGTTCAGTGTAATTAGGCATAAGGTACTGAAATGATTTATATGTCAGACCTAAGGGACAATATTGTGGTTATTAGGCAGAAGATACTGAAATGGTTTACATTTCAGACCCAACAGAAAATGCTGTAATTGCACCATTCTTTTAACAGATGCTTTGACGTTGATTTGAAATTTGGGGAATATGACTTCAGATTCTGTAGTCAAAGGCCACCTAAAGATAATGAGCAAGAAGACAGAGGAGAGTTAACATTCTAAGGGTCAGGTGTGCAGGAGTGCTTTTAAGATGTGCCAGAAAGCCAAATCCAGGCCAGGAAGGCAACCCAGCACACAGAGGAATTTGGATAATTAAACAAATTGATGGCTGCTGTAATTAGGTGGATTTTTAAAGCCGCCTTAAAAAGAAATTAAGGGTGTGCAGTGTTGGTAGGAGATCACTGTCTGAGGGATGCACAGTGCCCTGAAGAAGGAGCAGAGGTTTATGTGCAGCCTTGAGGGAGGATGGGGAATCCCTGTGGTTCCTGAACACAGGTGTGGCTGTGCCAGGCTTGCTGGGCTCAGTGCTCACATGAACTAGGTGCTGCTGCTCCAGGGCTGGACTTGGGCAATTCACAGACAGGTTTGCAGGGGTGCAGCGAGCACGGAGACAAGTGAGAAGTGTGGGCACCCGCTTGCTCTGAAAACCAGGTTTTGCTGTTCTCAGACAAGCTGCTTTTGTAAACACTGACCTTGCCAGTTTTGGTTCCTTGTCCTAGTACAGGAGTGCTTGCAGATGCTCCTGTGAGAAGGAAATTTCTTCAAGTTTTTGCAATTTTTAAAAAATTTCCTGGCTCCCTATCCCCCAAAGTGTATTCTCTTGTCTCCATTAGGAGTGTATGTAGTCTTGGCTGCTGGGTCACCTCTTCATCACTCCTGGGACATTAACCTGGGACAAAACTCCACTGATACAGAGCTCAGGAAAATTGTGTGGTGGACCCTGAGTGGAAGATGTGTAAAAGTCAATGCCAAGGTGAAGCAAACCCTTTCAAATCCCCTTCTTGACAGGCAAGAGTCTGACAAGTAGCCTGATAGACAGAAACAGTCTCTGGGCATGGCTGGCAGGGTGTGCAATGCTCCAGGGTAACTCTCCTGTGAGCTGGTGGTAACAGCAGGGACTAAGCTGGCTCACAGTGGGGACTCAGGAATTTTGTTTAGAAGTATTTATGCAGGCAAGTGTCAGTTATGTGGTGCAGCAGCTGTGTCTCACAGCATGAAGTCTGTATCCCCCATCTTCCTGAGGGATAAACCCCCCATCAGAGCTGCCAGCAGTTCTGGTTTTCCATGTACTGGGCAGTGTCCCTGCACTGCTGGTGGCCATAAAGAACTTCTGGAGGACTGCAGAAGTGGAAATGCCAGGGTGTAAGTAGCTCCCTGACTTAACCCTCACCCTGTCTCCTAAAGCAGTGATCACTGTGTAACCTCTGTGATAAACTGATTCCTGTGCTGAAGAAAGGATCCAGACTGCCATGAGTGGTCTGGCAGCCCTGTGTGTGTGACAGATGTGTCCAATTTGTACCCCACTATTTGTCTTTTCACAGCACCTCTGAGGAGTGTGAACCTTCTATCCACTCTGCAAACAGCGCTCACAGCAGCAGAACCTGTTTCCCTCCCGCAGCTTTTGTAAATCAATGGCTGCTCTTCTGACCTGACCCAGATTTGTACTCCAGTTATTCCCTGGTGGGATGGAGGAGCTTGTTCTGTGTTTGAACAACACTGTACACATCCTAAAATACCTGAGATGTTATGCTCAGTATGCAGGCTGCTAGTGTCAGAGAAGGTGCTTGTGCACACTGGTTTTCAGTGCCTGTGAGGCTGTGCTTTGGAAATTGAGCATTTCACTGATTACCTGCACGGCGAGCAGAGAGATCATTTAGTCATTTGCTGAGCAAGTGGCAGCACTGCAGAGAAAGGCCAGGAAGGCCTGGGCTTAATGGTGTAGCCTGGAAAGACAACAAAGAGTGACACTTAACTAGACCCAGTTCTCTGAGGTTACCTTTAGATGCTCATCTTTCTCTCCATCATTATTTCAGCTTAGAAAATACTTCCCTCGTGGAAGCCAGTGTTGTTTTACCACTACTTTTGCTGTTTATATTGGCTAGAAAAAAACAGCTAGTTCGAGAAGACATTTAATTTATTGCTAGTCTACTTAAAATTTTTACCAGTATGCTCAGAGAGTACAATAAACTGATAAACAATATTACCTAAGGTATTAGAGAGAAAGGGTCTAAACCAACACATAAGCACACTTCAGCTGCTGCAGCTTTCCCCGGGCTTTGCTCAGCCCTCCACTCCCAGGGTACAGATTCAGAGGCGCTGTCTGTCTCCAGGAGAAGGGGGAGGATGCAGGTGTCATGGGCCCATCAAGTCTTTGCTCCGGCAGCACAGCGACCATGGTGGTAGGATGGTCATGGTGATTCTGCCTCCTCCTCTGCTGGAGTCCATCTGGGGCTGCCTCTGCCGTGTCTTGGAGGCTCCTCTTGCAGTGCTCCTCGGTCCTCAGAGCTGGGCACATCCACTGGCCCAGGCAGGGCTGTGCACGCCTTGCAGAGCTGCTCCTGGCCCTCCTGGCTGTTGTGAGCGATGTTTCCCCGCCCCGAGGTCATCTTCCTGTGCTGGTGCAGCGGCTGCCTGGGAGGGAGTGGTCCATAGCGCCGGGGCTACTGGGCCCCTGCATGTCCCAGCCAAAGCAAGGTTCACAAACCTCTCTCTCAGGTTTTGCAGCATTAGCACACAGCCTATGCCCTTTTTCTGGCAGTGGCCAGGCTGTTTTTCATGAGGTATAGGCAAACAAAGCCCTTCTGCCACCCCATGGGCGTGAGCAGCCCACTCATCACACACGAGTCCAGCAAGGACGTTGCAAACCCTCCTGTGGCTCAAGGCTCCTCACTAAGACCGAGCAGCTGATCTTCTTGGAGGCATTTGCTCTTTCCTACCTGGTCTTGCCTCGTGTGGGCTTGAGGGTGGCCTCTAGCTCTTGACTTTGGTGCATGGCTGCTGCTTGGTTTACACAATATTTTATTTTATAGCCAGTTTAATAGTTAGCACAATTAACCGAATTCTTGCAGTTCCCAGGATCACACTTCTAGACTTGACAGTCTAGTTAAAAATTTCAGTAGGTGATGGGAGTGCCAACAAGGAAGGATTTGCACCAAGTATGATGGCCAGCATCTTTTATTGCTGTTGTAGTAAGAGCAACTTGCTCATTTTTATGACACACTGCAAACCTTGCTTTGGTGCCTGCGAGACTACAAAAATTACAGGTAGATGCTGTAATGTGCAACAACTGATCAAAACCTAGCCCAAATTTACACAGTTCAAAAATTTCTTTGTTCAGTATACAGTTAAAAAGTTTCTAGCAATTTTAGTGTCACTTCTAAAAATATTGTGTCATTAAAATCATACACTTAAATTGAAGTTACATTAAACAGTCATGCATTACCAGACAGCTTAGACATGCAGAGGTGATTTCTGGATTCTGAAGAGACACAAAAATACAGCTGGATGCCATATAAGTGATTACATTGCCACTGGAAACCAAAGGGCATATTTCCTGTTCACCTCTGGCTAGACCCAGTTCTAAACTGATTATCTTTTTGCCAGCAATTTGCATGTGTTAGTGCTTCTTGCTTGCTGGTGTCCCTCCAGAGAGGCAGCTGGGAGCACTCCGCCTTGCTGGGCTGCCTGACATGGCCACTGTGCAGCTCTCAGCTCAGGACACCTCCTGCTGCCAGGGTCTAAAGTCACCTCCTCATCTCCTCCATAACTAAACAAAATTTTTATCAGCACATTACGTGTATCGTCTATGTATGCAGTGATTTTATATCCCCATCTCTGGGGATCTTTAGCTTTCTACCTATCCCAGCACCATCAATTTATACATAGGTGCTCTAAATTAAACTAAAAACTGTGCAAAGCTACACTAAATGTATATATTTTTGAAATGTAACTCACCCTATACTAAAAATTTCTACACTTCATTTGTTCATCTTTGCTTCTCATAGTATTCCAAAATACTATGTTTTTCAGCTATGTGTTTCCTGTTTTACATCTACAGGTGTTCTATCAGTCAGAATCACTATCAATAACAGGATACTCATCCAGGGAAATTAGATTTCTCTTATCTGGAGATGGTGACCCCTTTAAAATGGATCAACTTTTTCCTTGTCACCACAGTTTGTTAATTCTTTTCTCTTATTTGAGCTTCAGTAATAGCGACTGTTCTAAAAAAGATTATATTTTTCCACACATCTATGCATATATTATAATAAAGCAAAATAAAAGCAAGAAAGCAAGCACTAAGCATCATATAATTAATAATATCTGTAATTTGGAATTGTTACTTATTGTTCTGTGCTACCTATGGAAGACAAAACAGTTAAGATTGTTATGAATAGTTATCTCAGTTAAACAAGGTGGAAAATATTTACACCCATAAAACTTCTGATATTAATGATCTAATAAACTCCGTCTTCACATTTTTATACAATTTATTAGCTGATGGTTTTAAACAGTTGCTCATCAATCTTCCATCATAATTGTTTCAGCTGGTTCCATCTTATCTTTGTAACAGAAAAACTTTACATTTTAATTTAAAAATATTACATTAATGTATATACCTTACCATGAAAGGTGTTTTTAAATTCTTTTTCTTTTTTACTTCTCTTTTTCTCTCTACTCTAAGGGAAAAAAGGCTGGTGTTAATGTACCAATTCACCAACCATGCATCACAGATTTAACTTTTTGCTTTCAGAGTGAATTCTGTCCCAAGTCAGTTAGGATATTTTATCATTTACAACCATCCCCTCAAAACTTTACAGGTACATACATAATCTGCCACTTTTCCAGCTTGTAACTTTTTAAGCATTGGTAGCAATTAGTTCACATTTCTCTGTTTCAATCCTTTTTTTTTTTTTTACACCACTCCTAAATTTCTTTGCTGCAGGTACTTCCACACGCTTATGTGAGAACACACTACTGAATTTAACAATACTAATACTAAACACGAGCTGCTTCATTTTGTTGGTACCTCTTGAATTTGCTCTGCTTGTACCTATGGAATTCTCTGCTTTGCCTCTGACAACAGGCAGGTATTATTTTTTAAAATGGTGGGCTTTCTTTCTTTTGGTAAGTCCAAACCGTTTTGCATCACCTACAGAAGACCCAGCCAGAAGATGTTACTCTTTCCTCCTTGTTTCACCCTCAGGGTTTATACCATGCTTGTGGCTCCTGTAACTTTTCTTGCACAGCCCTTCATACCTAGAGCCCATTCCCAGTCTGACTGCTGCACATCAATTCTCACAAACACAGCAGCCCAGCTGGTATCACAGCTCCAGTGTTTCATCAGTCCTAAAACACTTTTTTTTTTTTTTTTTTTTCCCCTCCCCAAAACAGCTTTTGCTAACTTGGCCTGAGCAGCATTTGATACCCCTGCCCAGAATCAGGGCAGCAAAGTGGGTGCCAAGGTGGCTGCAGCAGAGCTCAAGCAGTCTCTCCTTTAGTGCAGGGTTGTTCCCACTAGAACAGTCAACTTTTCCCTCTGTGTTTCTCCTGTAAAAATAAGCAAACCCTAACTCCCTTAACACTTCACTCCTCCTGCATTTCTCTCACCAGAGGAGCCTTCTCAATTTGCACCAGACACGGTCTGGTGTCCCAGCTTTATATGTGACATGGATGGTACCTCGAGGGCTCTGCTTCCAGTCTCCCAGTGCTCCCAGTGTGGGAGCCTTCCCCAGTGGTCCCGTTTTGGAATGACCACGAGCCCGGGGAAGAGGGGGACTGTCTGCCTTAGGCTAGGACAGGGAGGGCAGGAGCCCCGGGCTCGCTTCCCTCTCTTCTCCCGGTGATCTCCAGCAGGCGATCCAACAAAACCCTGGTGGGAGCGTTATCCCAGCGGGCCATGTCCTCCCCCTGCCTCCGAAGCTCCCTCCATATGTCCACTCGCATCGTGCTCAGCTCCCTCCTGGCCACGGTATTTTGTAACACGAATCGGGGGGCTGCACCGTACTGCCACTGTCTCTTGCCCTGCCACCTTCCCTTCCTCCCTTTGCCCACGAAGGGGCTCTGGGGAGTCACACCAGCACAGGCAGTGGTCTGCAGCACGTCGGGGTCCTCCTGTACACCCCTGGAGCTTTCCCTTCCTCTGCTGCCCCTTCCTCTCCCGGATCCCCCTCTGTCCTCGCTGGCCCAGACACTGCCTGCCGACTGCTCTCTCCTTCCCTGGGTGCTCCTGGGGCTGACCTGGCGAGGAGCTGGGCCAGCGGTGTTTGTTCCCGCCGTGCTGACTTGTTCTGCCCGCAGTTGCACATTGCTCCCGCTTCCCCGCTCCGCTACCCCCCTCTCCCTATTCTCAGCCACCGGAGCACGGGTAAGTGAAACGGGATTTGGTTTAAATCTTTCTGGCCTCTCAAAACATACGGACTGTGGGTTCGCAGGCTGACACTGCTCTGTGGAGGGGCTGCCCTCTGGATTAACCCATTCCTTTCCATCCCAGTGCTCATCTTCCCTTTGATGGGGTGTGTTTGTAGGGGCCGCGACAGTCCCATGCTTCGCCTCTAATGCAGCTTTTAATTTTTCCATCTTGACCTCACAGGCCCGGTGGTCTATGTCCTTCTCTTTTAGGGTCTGTATCTTTTGCACCAGTAATTGGATTGTTTCTTGTGCCTTCTCTACAGCTTTTGTACTGATGGCTACTTTTTCCTTCAATACATGATTTTCATTCAAAATGGCCTTTTTTTGTTCACACACCTCTTGATACTTGAGAACACCTCGCACTCGTTCCATGGCCACAGCTCCTTCTCGAGTTGTAACCTCCTCTAGTTTAAGCTGCTGAGCCTTTATTTCTTCTTTTAGTTTCTTGTTTTCCTCCCTTAGGTTCTGAATTTCTACTTGGGCTGCCTGTTTTTCTTCAGCTAAGCTTTTGGCAACTAACCACACAGCCCACGCTCCTGCACATTTTAAGGATTTTTGGGAGAAGAGTTTACACTTGGTCATCTCTTTTAATTTGGCAAACTCTAGGTCAGCCTGCTGCATACTTCTGCAAGAGTTTGGACCCCAGGGGTTTGTTCCCCACTGAATAACCCAATTTGCCAGCTCTGACATCTTTTTGTCTTATTTAAAGGTGTTCTAGACTTTACAGAAAGGTCTGTTTACAAACTACAGCTCAAGCAGGTTGAGAGAAGATGGCAGAGTCTCACCCAAATCTGGACTTGCTCCTCTGTTGTTTTTCTAGTGTACTTCCCTCCAGAAGCCTTTCTCAACTGTGAAATCCCCTAAGCAGGGATTTCTAATTTCTAATTCTCTTCTCATAGACAAGGCAGAGAGCTTTCATTCTTCTGTCCAAAGACTGTTAGAGGAATCCCCTGAACATTTCTCTTCCCAAGGCAGAAGAAGGAAGGCTTCCAAACCTCTTGGATTCCCCCAAAACCGGGTGCTATGCGTTCAGCAAGACACTTGAGGCTATGTGAACACAGAGCAGCCTTGTTGCTGGTTCTGACTGCCACAGAATGGCACCCCAGGAAAGGCTCTCTCAGAAGGGCTACTCACAAAAAGGCCAGAAGGGCTCCCCAAAGGGCTGCTGCCTTCTCTGCTGGTTCTGTGCACCACAACTCGTGCCTTTACGTGGGCTGGGGAAGCACACCTCTCACAGGAGAATCTGCTCTTTGACTGCTTCAGAGTTCTAACAGCTGATCAAAGAGTGTTAATCAATCCACTTACAGTGCTGGATGATATTATCTAGACTATTAGAGAAAAAGGAGATAAAAGGGAGAAACAATCCCTTATCAGTATCAAACCCACCCCCTCCCCTGTCTGCTATGCCTTTCCCCAGTTTATGCTCACCCCTCTGCTGCTTGAGGTGCAGGTGTCCTGGCACAAGCCCTTCACCTCCAAGGAGCACAGTGCTGATGATGGAACCCCTCTGGCTGACTCTCCAGGGTGCTGCTGCTGCTGGGATTCTGCTTCCTCCTCTGCTGAGTCCACCCGGGGCTGTCTGAGTGCCGCCCCTAGGGCTGCCCCGGCCCCGCTCCTCTGCCCCCAGGTGCGGTGATGTCGGCACTGCTCCTCCAGGCAGGGCTGTGCACACTTTGCAAACTGCTCCTCGCCTTCCCTGCTGCCCGGGAGTGGAGTTTGCCAGCCCAAGGCTGCGTTCCCGAGGCCGCAGCAGCTGTCCATGGGGGAGTACCTCACAGCGCCTGCTGCTATCACCCTGTGCCAGAGGTTTCAAGGCCCCACTGCCCTCCCCTACCTGCAATTTTCCTCCTGGCTCAGGGAGACATTGCTGTGCTCCTGCTGCTCTGCAAAAATACAGCCAAGATGTGCTGCTGGAGACCTTTTGGCACCCCTCGGACCAGGGAAAGCAAAACTGAGCACTGATGGGTGAGGTCCCTGAGACCTTAGACAAAACTATCCAAGAGCTTCCTGCATGGCAAATCCCAACCAAAACAGGGCTGGCCAACCTCATGGCCAACCTCTGGCAGTGGCAAGGCATAGATCATGGGTTATGGGCACGCATTGCACCATCACCTTACTGCATTCCCCAAGAGCTCTGTGTTTTGCTACAACAGCCAGAGAAATAGAGGAGCAAAGGCCTTGTGCTTCACCCTGACCAAAAATACCACCACTGATGCTCCTCTGCATTTTTACCAGGAGCTGCAAGGAAAGCTGTGGGCCTCTGGGGGCTCAGTGGGACCAGGGGTGATGGCCTGTCCTGCCCTGTGGCCAAAGAAATCCATCAAGCAGTGCTGGCAGCGAGGGCAATAATCCTATGTGGAAACAATCCCCCAAATAAGCAAAACCAGAGAAACATTTGAAGTTCAGCAGTTATTAAAACACATAAATCCCTGCTCATAAAGCCCACTGTCCCCACAGATCAATGCTTTGAGAGACATCTGAAGCTTTGTAAACTAGAAGAGGTAATAGGATTAAAGCTGCAATGGGACAAGACGGCTAATTTTTAATTATTTCTAACTCCTTTCTAATTTCTACTTCATCCTGAATATTTAAAAACCTTTCCAAATGTATTTCACAGGTTTCAATAACAACCTAGTAACTGGATGTGGCATTACAGAAATTTATAATCACCTCCCAAAATGGAGATCTAAATTAATCTTTCTACATCTCATTAGTTTAGCTATCAGAGATCTTTTACAAGATAATTGGCTTTCAGTGGCTTTAATTTAATTTAATTTATTAATATCTTACATTTATATTTCATAGATGCTGTTTTAATTATTGAACTGATACATCTCAGAAACATAATTCTTTTATACAGCATCAAACTTTTGCTTTTAGGGCTCTAGAGCCTTTTTAAGATGTTTTAATGATAAATAATAAGTCCTTGTTTGTGTTTGCCTGTCGAGTGGATATCAATTTCCTTTTGCCTTAGGTTCTCGCACAGGAAAATTAGATCTTATTTTGGAACATCCTGGTTTGCAGATGAGGCTGCCTTTATTGTTACACCAAAGCTTGTTCCAACTTTGCAATGCTTCAAAGCACAAACAAGGGGAGGTGGAAGTAGCAGAAGGAATGTGGAGCAAGGAGCCAATTCCTAGCTGGCAGGTATTTGTGTAAATCATTCAGCAGGCAGCAGAGTTAGGGAAGCTGAATCTCCCATGCTGCTGTGTCCCATGGCTGAGCTCCCAGTGCTGGTGGCAAAGCTGCCCTGCCTGGAGCTTCTCTTGCCCCCATCAGGTGCTTGCTCTTCCTGCACCCACATCACTAGCTGGGTCTGGGCAGCTCCCCACCATCCCCTTGGCTAATCAGCCTGCAGCAACACAGTGTGGGAGACTTCCAGCCTGCCAAAAAACTTTGTCTGAAATGTCCTCACCGGATCAGTGAGGACAGACAGACAAGCACACTGCACAACTGACCCCAAGAACATCCTTCCTTCGGAAACAAGCCTAAAAATATGTTCCCTCCTTGAGCAGAATAGCAGCGTTGAAACATCTGACAGTAAATGTGATGATGATAATTGATGCTGAATGAATAATCCAGGGTAGCTTTAATATTTAACTCCACAGAATACCTTTTGTCCCCAGGAGCTAAACCAATTTATAAAAGGTGTGCTCTTCCCCTGCAGGGCCTTTTTTAACCATGAACTACACCATTCCAGGGGGACCAGCTACACGACTGGCTGGGCAGATTGCACAGCACTGCAGCACAGAGGGGCTTTGTCCCTTTGTCCTGCTCTGGGACCTGCTCGGAGTGAGGCCATCTGCAACACCTGGGTTGGGGCAACCCCAAACATGAGCAGAGACAGGGAAAAGAACTCCTTGAGAGCAGCCCTGATGAGGACTTAGGGGTTTCATGGTTGCATCACAAGCAGCACTGTCAACAGGTTGAGGGCAGGGATCCTGCCCCTCTACTCTGCCTTTGTGAGACTCCACTGGGAGTTCTGTGCCCAGCTCTGGGGTCCAGCAGAAGAGAGGCATGGACCTCTTAAAAACAGTCCAGTGGAAGGCCAGAAAGATGCTCAGAGGGCTGGGCATGTCTCCTATGAAGACAGGCTGAGAGAGCTGGGGCTGTTCAGCCTGGAGAAGAGAAGGCTCTGAAGAGACCCCAATGTACCTTCAAGTACTTAAAGAGAACTTATTAAAAAATTGAGTGACTTCTTAGATGGGCAGATTTGGATAGGATATGGGGGAATGGTTGTGAACTAAAAGAGGAGCTATTTAGAGTAGATGTTGGAAGTTCTTTGCTTACAGGGTGGTGAGGCACTGGCACAGGTTGCCCAGGGAAGCTGTGGGTGCCCCTGCCCTGGAAGTGTTCAAGGTCAGGCTGGATGGCCCCATTTCAGCAACCTGGTCTAGTAGAAGGTGTCCCTGCCCCTGGCAGGAATCTGGAACTAAGTGACCTTCAAGGCTCCCTCCCACCCAAATCATTCTGTGAATTTACGTCAGGCCTGTGACTGTGAGAGGCTGCGATCCCAGGCCCACAGAGCTGAGCCCTTCCAGTTCTGTGCTGGGAATGAATTCCCACCCTCACCCTGCGCACCGGGGGCACTTCCCAGGTGTGAGAGGCGCCCCTGAGCGCTGCCCACGGAGGGGCTTTGCTCTGGCACGGCACGGGAGCAGCCGAGGGGCCGCTAAGGGTCAGGACAAGACCCCGCTCTGCCCACGAACCGGGAGATGAGGAGGGGCCGAGAAGCCTTGCCGACGCCCCCATAGCTCCGTTTCACCCCTCGGGCACACGATGGGAGCCGGCCCGCCCAGCCGGTGCCTCCTGAGGGCTCTGAGGGCGCTCGGGGCCCGGCGCGGCGAGCGCGGGAAAAGCGGCCCAACACCCCCCTCTGCTGTCGGCAAACACCGCGGCACGGTTCGGGTTCAGACACACGGATAAAGCAGTTTTTACCTAGTGACATCCCTTCCTCCCTGTCCCCAAAAGAAGCAAGCTGCTTCTCTTCAAAGTTACTCTGCAAGGCAGCTTCTGCCAAATTTGCTCTTGCAAGTTTTGACTTCTTCGGACACAAGGCTGGTCCTCTGGTGTTGGGCTTTGTGTGCTGGGTGTGGAGGGCAGGAGGACATAAAACAAGGCAGATGGGTTCCTGTTTTATTGTCACATTGGCTTGGGCCACTTATACATAGTGGCCTTTTTAATTTTAGATATATTTCAACATTTAAAAATAACTTTATTCATAAAAGAATGCTGCAAGTCGTCCTTCTTTTTATCCCCACTACAAGTGTCCCATGCTGACTCTGCTTTTTCTTGTAAAACCTGCTGCAATGAGGACTTTTTTGATAATGCAGCCATTCTTGACAGCCATCAGGGGTGTCTTCCAATTTCCCGGGCCTGTGAGATAGCACCTCAGTGAGTCTTGAGGAGATCCACGGAGTTCATGGTGCTACAGCTGCTGCAGATCAGGCTGGGACAATTTTCCCTTCTCCAGGAGGCTCTCAATACGGCTCACCCACAGTTCATGGCTTATCCTTGATGGCTTGTTATTAAAACTGTACAAATACTAAATTCTTCCTCCTATTAATCAAATCAGAAAGAAGGTCAAGTGGGTTCATTTTAGATCAGTCAGAAGAACATTCCTGGTAGTTTGGTTTGCTCAGCAAAATGTAAGAATTTGCTTGAAATAAGTCTGAAGCCAGCCAGGGCTTCTTTGTACATGGATTTAACCCTCATGTCTGAAGCACTGGTGTGACTGTCTGCTGACTTGAGGTGACATTTGCAAACATTCTCCTTTAGTCCAAACCAACCTTTTTTTAGTGAGTAAACGACTGATCCTGCCATGACTCTGAGCTCTATTCCTATACTAGCCAGAGATGCCCAAGTGCCACCCAGGGTCAGCTCGTGACTTTGGTATCACATGCTCTTGCCCCAGACAGGCAGAAAGGCAAGTGTATGATTTCTAGACAGCTAGGAGACTTCTCTTCCAAAAATACATGAAGAACTCCTCAGCTGCCACCCAGGGCTAGCTGTTCAGGAGCAGGGATGAGCAAGAGGTCCAGAACATGAGCCTGGGCCTGCACTTCTATGCTTCCACCACTGTAATGTCAGCATTTTTGTCTGTCCTGCCAAGAGGTAGGGCAGATAGTATTCCTCATAGATCAAAAAAGGCAAACAAGGTCCCATTAGATGCACTCCAGTTGGGGACTGGGGCAGGGATCTCACTACCTTTAAAAGGTGAGATACATGAAATAAAACAAAAAAATCATTTTCCTAACAACCCACTCTCATTTCTCTCTATTAGATATATTTCCTGCAGCCAGACTTGAGTTCTGCATCCCATGGCTCCTGCTTCAGGGATCCTAAAATTCCTATTGATTTCAATGGGATTGGGTTCAAGCTGCTGGACCAGCTCCCTGCTGGAGCAGGGAGCTTGTCCCTGGGTGGCAGCTGTCCCTGTGTGCTGCAGCAGGGCTCCCCAGCCCCCAGGACAGCATATTCCTGCCTGTACCAGAGCACAGTACATCATGTTTTGTCCTTGCAAAAGGTTGTTATTAATGGTTTCATTTCAAGGGAGCTCAATTAAATCTGGGAACTCTTGCAACAAGTTCGCTCCTAATTGTGTCTCGGAGACTTTGCAATAGTCAAAAGACAAACTGATGGTGAGGATAAAAGCAAACAACAGCAGGCATTTCCATGGTGTCCTCTTTGCTGCTTATTAGCTGTGCCCTGTCACGTACTGAGTACTTCACTTGTCACTTCCAAGGCTGTCACATTTCTCTTCCCAAGTTTCCACATCTTTTAGGGAAGAAGCAGAGTACACTACTTGCCAAAGACACCATCCCATTGCCTTTGGAAGACAAGAAATTCTGAAAGCAGACATTGCTGCACCTGAAACTGACCTGCAGCTTTTGAGCTCCTTCCCCAGGCCACAGGAGATCAGTCCTCACCAATGACTTCAGGTTAAGCATGGCAATGAAACCCGCAGGACATCAGTCTGGCAGATGCTTTTTAATGGGACCTGATTGTCCTGAGTCCTGACAGTGGCCTGATTTCTTGGGGATTAGAGCTGGCCTTGTTTCAACTTTCAGCTGAACGTGATCACCAAAGTCAGGTCAGTTCTCGGAGTGGGTGTTCTCTGTGCAAGCCAGTCCTCACAGTGAAAACTAGCACATCGCTCTTTTCTCCCAGTGCTGGTCCTGGCCCTGGGACTGCATTTCTGCAAGTAAAAGTAAGACCTTTGCTTTCCTTTCCCCATTTTCTCCAGCTATAAAAATACATCTGTGGATAGGATTATCATAAACAACAATGTCATTAGATCGTGCCTTGGTCTTTGCTGCTTTGTTTGCAGTGACTCATACTGCAATTCTTGCAGTACAGGTCAAACAGGAGCCCGAATTCAGCAACCACAGTCCTGGCTTTTCTCCATCCTAAATGCTGACCCCCTCAAGGCAGTGGGAAGGACTCTCCTGTGGACCCAGAGACATGAGGTCCCTCAGCATCTCCTCCTTCCAGTTAAAGCAATGCAAACTGGTTGCTGCTTCCCCAGCAGCTTTAGGCAGTGGGTTTTGAAGCAGCCCCACACTGTGTTTCAGCAGCCTTCGTGCAGGGGCAAGGCTGGGCCAAGTAAGGAATTGGACTGTTTCCCTCCTCCTTGTCTTCCAAGCCCCTGTGCCACCGTGCTCACGTGTTGTGTCTGGGAGTGGGTGACAGCTCACATAATGCAGACTGGCAGGTGACCACGGGAAATGCAGCACGGGTCACGTCTCTGCAAGCCAGGCTCAGCCTAAGTCTCCCAAGATGCGTCACTAAGACTCTTAGGACTAAATCCCTCCCTGCCTAAGTGCAGTCGGCAGCAGCTCTGCAGCAGGGATGCGCTAGCCCCCCACTCGTGCCCAGATGAGTCCACAGCTCTCTGCATTGGTAGCACAACTTGTCAAACTGCTTGTTTGTGAGCTCTCCTTAACCAGGCTTAACCTTCCAGGAGTCCAGAGCAATGGAAAAGGTTTTACCTGAGAGCAAGGTGTGCAGCTGGGGAGAGAGACCCTGCCAGGCTGCCTGCACATTGTCAGGAGATTGTGACCATCCAGCAGCTTTGAGGGGAGCTGTGATCTGGGGAGTCTCACTTAGAAAGAGCAGCTCTTGCACAGCAGGGCTTCACACCTCTCTGGATGCAGTTAAGCACTTCTCCCTGCCTCTTACAGGCAGGGAAAGGGACAAGGGATGGGAACCTAGCTGATTCTTTGGCAGAGGGGGCACAGACTGCCTCCCCATGTGCCATGCCTTTGCTGGGGGCAGGCACTGGCAGGGGGAAAAGCTGACCTTTGGGTGGCCATTCCCCATGGCAACTCTTTTGCAAAAACAGCCAGTACTATCCAAGCTTCTCTCCTACATGTGTACCCAGCCCTGTCCCAACTCCACAGCTCTCTTTTTTTTGCCAGTCAGGTTCCAGCCACCTATCCGTCTTGCATTCATCTCTCCCCGTCCCTGTCTTCCCTTCTCCCCTCCTGTCCTGCAATCATTACCGAACTGATCTCACCAGTCTCCATCTGGATTTCCTGCCAGCTGGAGGCAGGTCCTCACACATGTCCTGGGCAGGCCTATTTCTGCCCCATTGCTCCCTACACCCGAGAGGCTTACGTTCTCCCAAAGCAGAGGCAGGACACCCAGGTGCCTGGCAAGGCAAGAGACAGCACCTCAAACGACAATAAGAGGGAGGCTTTTTCTTTCCCTGTGAGAAAAAGGTAGGAATAAGATGCATATCCCCTCCAGACTGAGCTGACACCCTCGCAGAATTGCCCTGCTGCCCACAGCAGAACTGATGTAACGAAGGGCCTTGTTTCATATGGACAGCAGCTTTGGAAACATTTAGTAATTAGCACCAGAGACAGCAAAGCTGAGAGCATTCCTGAAACTGCTCATTAAATCCCCAGTTCCATGGAGTCCAGTAGCTGCCTGGTGGCTTCCTGTGTATGTCAGGGGCAGGCAGGGGACTAGGTTGCCCCAGGTCCCTGCCTGCCCTCCTGCCCACACTCCAGCCACCACACTCAGCCCTCCACCCTCTAGTGGGGTGCTCCATCCCCACTCTGAGGAGCTGTGTCCTTTCAGGCTGGAGATGGCCACACGGTCAGTGCCCAGCAGCTGCAGCATCTCCAGCTGGGTAGGTGCTGGGCTCTGTTCCCTCTCCTCATCAAAGATTTCAGCAGAGGTGAGGATCATGCCCCAACCCCATGGCTCTGTGAACAAGGCAGGTGTGTTTGTGGGGTGGCCTGGAGACTGTATGGGAAGATGTGATAGAAGCTGTGTGTGCTTTTCTCCCAGAGGTTCTTCTGTAACACACGGGGCTGCTCTGCTCAGTCATGGTTTCATTTCTGGGTACACACAGATCAGGGCTGGAGCAGAAGAGGCCATTTGCCTCTATGAAAAGGTTATACAAGTGTTCTTCCATTATCTGGGAAATAAGTGATCAAAGCCATCCTTCAGAAGTTATAGCTGTAGGACACTGGCAAAGTGTCTGTGCTTGAGACCAGCTGGGTGGGTATTATTGCTATGAGGACATTGTTTTACATTATTTGGAGGTGGCTTTGTCCCATTTGGAGAGAAAGAAGCAAAGGGGGAATCTGGCTACTGTCATCGACCTCCTGTGGGGGATTGTGAGAAGGTGAGGCCAGACCCTTCTTGGAGGCACAGAGCAAGAGGCAACAGGCACAAATTGCAGAGGGAAGTTCTGGTTAAAGAGAAAGAAAAATGTTCACCATGGGGATAGTGAGGTCCTGGACCTGTTGCCTGGGGAGGTGGTGGGATCTCTGCTCTGGGAAACACTTATAGCTCACCTGGACTGGCCCTCAGCTAGCTACTCAATTTTGCAGGTAGCTTGGCTCCAAGCAGGGGCTGGACAGGAGACCCTGGACCAGTCCTTTCTGCCCAGAGCTGCTTTGTGATTCTGTTATCCATGTTCTCCACAACCATAAGATATTCCTGCAATTAACCCAAGAGTTTACTGATTCACCGCATCACCACGTGCTACAGCACTCATGCCAACAGGGCAGTGTTGGGCCAATCCCTGGAACTCCCTAAAGCAATGCCTTAAACCAGCCTCATGGTCTCAGACTTCCTCACATCCACAAGTTCCCCAGGCAGAGCAGACCCGGATTTATTAACCAGGAGAAATCACAGGAATTTCATGCAAGAAGCTTTGGTCCATCTCAGGGGTAGGTTTGTTGGCCAAGGTGTCTGAATGTTGAGCTGTGTGGAGGAGATGACAGCAGAAGATGGTTCAGGGACTTTGCAGTCTTGTTTCTGTGACACAGATGAATATGAGTGACTGAAAGACAGGTGCTGCGCAGTGCTGGGCCCAACTGTGTATAAAAATACACTGTTCCATCCGTCCCCACATAATAAACACATTAAAAAGGAACAAGGTGTGTCTCCAACAGTCTCCAAGGTTTTACATGGGCCAAGCTACTTTTTTTTTTTTTTTTTTTACCTTTTTACAACAAATGGAAGTAGAGCAGTGGGTTGGTTTCAGGGGAGAGAAAGGAGTGGGAGGCAGAATATCACATCCTATTTCCTCTTTTAAACACTTGGCAAGGGAGAGAATTTTCCATTCCCATCTGGCACAAGCAGACTAAACACAGGTTCCTTTTTGATAGCCATCTGCACTCTTCTGCTACCTTTTCCCATCAGTCTTCTGCAGGCAAAATGAAAACTCACACACTATTTAAAGATTCTCGAATTCAGGGAGTGTAACAAAATTATCCCTTTTAGTTACCTTCTTTCCAAGTCACCGAGCTTCTTGTGCCAAGCCAAACAATAACTCTGTTAATCAACAGGCTCAGGACATGAAAGCAACTCCATTTCCTATTTGTGAATGCACAGATGTTGTTTATCTTGGATCTCCCCTTGTTGGTCCCCCAGGATTAAATCACAGGCCTTTAGGTGGAGCATGAGTGATTGCTTTTGTATTGAAGCAGCTCACAGCAAGGCTTGGCCAGCCCTGCTGCTGTATCATCCTCCTTCCCATCTCCCTGTTGCTGGGTCTCTCTGCGGGCCCAAGGGCTCCCCACAAGAAGTGGGGTGTGTTGTGGTGTTTGAGGGCATGGCTCCAGAGACACTTGCTGACACAGAGCTGGGTATCTCTGCAAGGACCTGCCCCTGGCACACCCTCAGGGTGGTGGGGCTGATAGTTCTCAAGACCCAGGCTGGGCCAACACTGGCACTGATAAGGGAGATGAGCTTCCTTGCAGACACAGATGTGGGGCCTGATTCTTGTGCAGCTCCATGTCCAGCCAGCCAGCCCCACCTTGCAAGCCTGGCATGGTTTTGGCTGGGCCAGGAAACACCATATTTCAAACAAGGTGCTCGTTTTGGTGTGGTGCAGTAGCTGGTGCTGCTGTGAGAAAGACATCCCTGGTCAGGCCTCTGTGCCATCCCCTGCTCCAGGCACCGCAGCTGAGCTGCAGGTTTTGACTTTGTCTGACATAACCCAGCAAATCTATTGGCTCCCTCTGTGAGCAGGCTTGGCCTCGGTGTAACCTACGGTGGTGAGGCCATGTTGTCCACAGTCAGGGGAGTGGGACGATTCCTCCCTCACACAAACTGAGACGCTCTGACGGTCCTGGCACCTTTGCAACCTGATGCCAGCTACAGCCACTTCGCTCAGCCTTGGCAGGGGGCTGTTAGTTCTCCTGCCTGCTTATGTAGCTTTCATTTCAAGTGGAGAAGGCCATCCTCGTCCTTCCCCATGCCTGTCAAGCTGCTGCAGAGCCAGACTGGCATGGCCTCATCCTCAAACCCTGCTGTAGGGGTGGTTGCTCTATGGGGGTGTCAGCGATGCCCGTGCGGGGTCCATGAGGCATTTTGGGAGGCTTCCTGTGGGACGAGTGCCACTTCTTGCAGCATCGGCTGTGACTGCACTCACAACCTACTTCCTCGGCTGCCAAGTGCTCTTTTGCAGAGGGGGGAGCCATGGTGATAGTTTTCCATATTGCAGAAACGCCCCGACTGCAAGACTAAGCTGGTGATGGCTGAGGCTGTGTTTGGAGACACCTTCCCACCCACAAACCCTCTGCTGCCGTCTGCCTGCCGAACGGGAGTTCCCCCCGCAAACCCGGCGCGCAGGCTTGCTCCAAACGCCGGGCAGACCCGCTCCGCGCTCCGCGGCCCCTCCGTCTGTCCCGTACCGTGGACAGATGGATGCGCGCCGCGCTGCCCGCAGAGGATGCTGCAGGGCCGGGCGCTCCCGGCAGGGAGCGTGTCCCGCACGCCGCGGGAGCCAGAGGAGGCGCGGGGGGAGGAGGGCGGGGTGGAGAGCCATGGATCGAGTCCTCGGCAGCCAGCCGCTTGCCCTGCTCCCCCAGGCACGCTCTGGCGTGCCTGACGCCGGTCCAGAATGAATCGGAGACCTGGACGAGCATCATCAGCTCGTGCCGCCGGTTCGCGCTCTGGACGCAATTTTCCGCTAAGATGCTTTCTGCAGGAATTTCAGTGCCCAGGTTTCAGTGGCAGGAGGGGGCCGCTCCCACCTATGGGCACAGGGTGGCATGGGGACACGGCGTGTCCTGGGTGCCCTCAGCAGCTGCGAGCGGCCCCCGCAGCGGGGCAAGGGGGATGGGTTTTCTCCTGGTGCAATTGCACTGAAGTCCATACAAGTAGAGCTAGGTGAGCAGAGGATTTGTCTCTTCTTTAGTGGCATGACTGAGCTGTCTGATTACTGTTTTTCAACAGCAGTGACAGATTTAAGATAAAGCCTATCCCTTCGCCTGTGGGCTGGCCAGACAATGCAGCTGCCAGAGAACGGGAGCCACCAGGCTGCTTCATACCATGGGAAGTACCCGGTGCTGTGTGAGACAAACCGCAGTGACTCTTCCTGGTGGGCTCGCTGGATGAAGAGTTTTCACAGTGAATACTGTCCCACTCCCATGTGTGTAACTTATAGGATGTGATGAGATGGGGCCAGGATCCTTTCCCTGCTGTTTTGGGAATGGTAGGAGTAGTGGTGGGTAAGGGGAGGAAGGAATTATCCTGCCACATGTTTATTCTGGGCAGTGGATCACAAACCAGGGATTGAGAAGTCTCACCGAGAGCAGGAACACAAATCCCCATTGGGGCCATGTTGCAGCCTTTGGAAAGGGAAGGAAGATCTGCCACTGAGTAGGCGCAGGAGGTGGGAGCTGAGCTGCTTTAGCTATTCATTCCTCGAGTCCCCAAAGAAGCAATTACTGCATCGATCCCTGTCTTAGTGAGCTTTCGGAGCAGAAGGCAAAAGGATAACTAGCCTCCACTCTTAAGTAGGAAGCTGAGGATTTTATGGGATTACTTCTTGCTCCTTGACAGATGTAGATCCTCTTAGGTCAGAGTTAAGGCCGGTGGTGAGCATCACGGTTTGATTTAATAGGCAGCAGTAAGAAACTTCCATCAGGACAGGGATGGGACAGGCCGATGGCCACAAGGGACTGTGCTGGCTGTTGCACACCTGTGCACGTGCAGGACAGAGTGTGGAGATGAGCACTGCCAAGACCCACGTGGTCAGAGTCCCTCTCTCCCGAGTGCCTGGATCTGCCCCCCAAGCCTGGACCTATCACAAACCCAGAGTAGCTGGATGCCCACCAGGAGCCAGGCCACCCTGCACATCCTGGTTCAAGTTGTCCTCTGCCCCTCATCTGCAGTGTTGGCAGAGCTCTTCCTAAGTCTGCCTTTCATCCAACAAGTAGAAGAGCTTGGGGCTCTGCTGGGTGAGCTATGCCCCTAAATCAGTACTAAAGCTTCATCATTAATTTTCTGCCCTAGGTCCCTTCAACTCGTTTTAACAAAGCTGACTCTGCTGTGGAAACTTCAGGGGCTGCCATGCCCCTGTTCATCCTCTCCCTTGCTTTGTGGTGGGGACACAATGGTTTACCTGCTCTTACAGCAGCCAGAGCTACAGCACTGGCTCAGTTCTATCGAGACACATGTCCCTGACATCAAGAATGTTAGTCTTCCTTTGGTGCAAAAATAGTATTACCGGTGTAAAAGCTGCTCTGTGCTGTGATGGCAATGGTCACAGCATTAATTACAGTGCCAGAGCCAAACAAGTACAACAGCACAGATGAGATACTACAGAAGCAATAAATTCCTCCAGTCAGCTCCTGTGTTTTGGTGCCTTCTTGGTGCCTGGATTTCCAAGTTGCCTCTCTCCCTCTCAGGCAAGGGACTTATCTTTGTGTTTCTCATGCTCCAACTGTCTCCCTGATGCTTGCAAGTGACCCGCCAGAAACTGGGAAGGGGTGATATTGCCCTAGGGTCAACCCTTCTCAGGGAACTACTCATCTGACCAACAGATTAAAAAATGGAAATAAATACCAGTGTTAAAAAAAATAAACACTGTTTCAAAAATCCCAAAACTATGCTGTTAAAAAAAATACCCTGTTAAAAAAATAAACCCGTCAATAAATAAAACTCTAGGATGATGAAAAGAGGAAATGCAGTGACTGAGTAAAGGATTCAATTTTTTAAATGAAAGATCTTCCATACACAAATTCCAGCCAAAAGGCATTTCTGTTCTCTTGACAGAATATAAATATTAATCCAGACACTCGTTGTTCTCAATGTGTCCTTTTGTATTGGCATGATCTGGAGCCACATTGAGAGCTCACATCTTCTGCTTGCCTCCTTGAGGGTGCAGGGTGCTCTCTACAACTCCAGAGAGTCCAGCAAGGACACTGTCCTGAAGATGGGGCTCTCCTGCTCATCCATGCTCTGTCCGAGTGGAACTCCTGCAGGTGCCACCAGTGTTCAGCAGAAGGACAGAGAAGACACCTTATTTTGCAGGAACCTGGAGGGAATGCTGGTGAGACACCTATACCATGTGAGGTCCACATCAAACCCCCTTCGCTGGGGTTTTGGGCCCAAGTCTCTCCTGCTTTGTGGAATTTTACCTTATTGCAAAATGGCACTGAAATTCTGCCCCTCTGGTGAGAGTGGTGGGCAACAGAGAGGGCCAGGGAAGAGTCCCAGAGCCCAGCCAGGAAGACTGCAGGCTCTGTGGGGACATGTCCCAGGCAGGGCTGGGTGGAAACAAGGACCAGGCATTGGGTGAAACACTGGCCAGGCTGGACATGGGGCTAATGGGCTGTGCCACCTCTAGCAATGGAGAGGAGAAGAGAAGAAACCATGAAGAAACCAAGGTCATCGTGTTTTAGGTTTCTTGAGACAGAGAAGACATCCTCTGTCCTTTCTTCCTGTCACCAGTCCTTCCACTCCTTGCTATCTACAGGAGCTGTCACCATCCAAGGAAAGGCCCCACTTCAGAAAATTTCTTAAGCATAAACCTAATTATCAGGACAAGATTAAGGTTTTTGCTGAAACGAGCCTGCAGAGCTGGATAGAAGCCAGCTGAGCCACCCTGAGCCAGCCTCACCAGAGGCTCCCGACCCAGCTCCAGCACGGCCCCTTCCTTCCTGGGGGGTCAGTGTAAAATAAAACCAGAGGCAACCTTGCAAAAGCAGATCCAATTCCCAGGCCCTTAACAGGGTCCATAAGATCAAAACTCTCCTCTCTACCATCTGTATCCATCCTTTTTGCTTTTCAACACAGAGTATGAACCCCATTTTCCTCTCTGCTCTCCAACCCCATTCACAACCAGGCACACAGAGCAGGACAGCCAAACGCTGAGTGGCTTTTTCTTCTCAATCACTCTCTGAAAGTCACTGTGAAATGCGATGCTATGTGGAAAGTGTCTGGAAAGAATGACACTGTGAGAGCCTATTTTTTTCCAAGGAAATATATAGATTATGTGCCACGAGCACGGAAAGGAGAGGATTCGTGCCAGGTCATGCACAGGTAGGGCCATACAGGGACAGCCTGGAGTTTGTTTGAGCTGCAGTCACCACTTCTCAGGAAGATTTTGCTGGGCAGAGGCACATGAGACAGTCTCTGGTGGTGCCACCAAGGTGGCAGCCTGCAGATGGCAGCTGTTTCAGCTTGTCTGCATCATCCCTGGGCATGCAAACTATTTGCAAGGAGGTCATGAAACACGGTGAAGCAAAACAAGGTACTGCACACTGTGTGTGCAGGAACCCAGAACTGGGGAGAGACTGACCACCTCTCAGCTGAGGAGGGGGGACTTTAAAGCCCAAGACACTGGTGGGATGTCAGGCAAGCCGGAGCTCCAGGCCTGGCTCCAACATGGTTGTGGTGATGGCCTGGATTCAACTATTTCAAAGGGCACCGGACGGTCAAATCAAGCCCCAAATTTAAATTTGTTAAAATAACTTTTTGCAAAACATTAGGACGGAGAGAAATGTTTCCATGGCTTTGTTTTTAAATTCCAAGTGGGAAGAGTTTATTTTTTCACTAGGAAACTTTCCCCGTAGGACTCACAAAGCTGGCCAGGAGACAAGAGCCAGCGAGCTCCGCTCCCGAATGGAGGTGACCCTAAGGGTGACCCTGTGCTGGTCACGTCGCCTCGTGCAGCCTCAGTTACCCCTTGGAAAAGGGAGGTGGATACGTGCATGGCTGCAGAGGGGCTGGGATGCCAGCACGGCCGGCTATCGTGTGGTCAGCCCGGGCCCAGCAGGATCTAAATCCGGACACATAGTGTCTTCTATTTGCTTGGAGGCAAATGCCATGAAAACTCTTACATTCCAAGCAGGTTAGGGGAGAATATGGGTAAATTACCAATCTCCTTGGCTCTGCTTATGCACAAGTGTCTTCCATGGGGATAGCGATGGATGGTCTGTCCTTCACCATGGCTCTGCTCCTGCTGGATTGCTGCTGATCCAGAACATATCAGCTACCACTTGTTTGTCCTCTGTTGGTTTATGCTGTCCTGAAAAGTAAAATATTATAGAGATTTATAAAATTAACTGAAGGTAATAAAAAAGGCACGGGGCTTATCTGGTTCCCCTCAGCTCAGCACTCTGGAAAGCCCTTTACCCCAGCTGAGAGCCCGAGTGCTGCTGTTCCTACGTCCAGTAACTGATGAATCCCCAGTGTTTAATGCAAAAATACACAGCAGTGAAACAAAAACTTGATAAACATTGAGATGAGGAAAGAAGGGGAAATCAGGGTAAGCTGAGCACCATTTACTAGAACTGACTGAAAATAAAAGACAAAAAAAATAGCAATTTGAAATGCTTGTATCTTGCGCATATCAGGAGAGCAGAGAAAGAGCACAGGGGTTCATTCTCATTTGTGATCAAAGACTTTGAGCTGATCCCATTTTATCCTCTACTGCCATGTACTGCTCTCTGGTTGTGGGTTCATGGATGGCAGGAAACTCCTCTTGCTTTGCTCTCTGAGAGAAATGAGGACTTGTCATTTTAGGATCTGGGATGTAATGAAAACCGATTTCTTGGACATGTGGTTTCCAAGGGGGCAGCTCAGCAGCTCAGGGGTTGATTGGGCTCCCTCAGTTTCAGCCTAGACATTGATATAAAGGCTTATCCAAAGGGGAAAGATTGTTCTTAGCAAGGTGGGGGCTGCAGGTACAACAGCCTCTCCTGCTCACTCTGCAGCCCCAGCTTTTCACACCTGGCTGGGGCAAGCAAAGCAGAAGGAGCTGCTATAGGACAACTCCCTTGCCTGGAGAATGCTCCCCAGACTTATAACACATCTCCCATCCCTGGGATACCCGGATACCTTCAGCAAGGCTTCCCCCAAGGGAGGAAAGGAGGAAACAGGAGGAAACTCGAACATCCTCCCATGCCAGCCAAGATGGCAATGCAGTGTCCAAAGGACATGGGCAAAGGGCTGGTCTGAGCTTTTTCTCAGTGGTAGATGCAGGAGGCATAGAGGGTAGATGGAGGGGAGGGTGACCTCCAGTTCTGTCCCTTGACCTCCTTCAGGGACTTGTATCAAAAATTGTATACTTAAAGGAATGAGCTTCCCAAGGAGGGAAAAACCTTGAACTTCAAGCCCTGCTAAGTGTAGGAAGGCATTTAGAGAGACAAATCAGTGTGCCTGGTGCAAGAGGAACTGGGAAGCATGTGGGTTTTTCATTAGCTTTTATTTTGTACAGACACCACCAAGAGATCCATTGCAGGTGTGTATGTGTTTGATGGACACAGGCAGGGTCGCTTTGGATGAAACACAACAGGGAATTGAGCTATGGCACCATCTCGTGTCCCACATTACAGCTGGACATGGTGGGAGATGAAAGCACTTGGGACAGACTGTAAAGCTAATTTTGAGACACTTGACTGAAGCAGCACCCTGTCTCTCTCTTTCTCCCAGAGTGGTCTCCCAGCCTCTGCACATACCACCAGGTACTGACCTGGACTGTTCAGCATCAAAAAAAGCATTTGATAAGCCAAGCCTTTGTGTTTTTTTGGTGCACAGATCAGCAAAGACATGTGAATATTTGTGTCCCAGGGGATGCAGCAGGGAGAGGGGGTCCAGGTGGACAATCCAGCAAAAGAGAGGGAAGCTGTTTCCCCAGCACTTTGGAGACTTGGTTGTCCTACTGCTCTCCCTGGCTCCAAACCTCGTTATCAAGAGGCTCAAGGAGGGCAAAGGAACTGTGTGCACCGAGTCCCCTCTGCTGCCTCCCTCCCATTAGCCTTGCAGAAGGCGACTGGTGGCCCTTTGCAGGGATCTCGCTCGCATCCCCCTGAAATTCCACACACTTGCAGGGGCTTGATAGACTCCTTGTGATTCATTTTAATATGGCACAGCACAGCAGCTTGCTGAAGCCTGATGTGAAACACCCACTCAGGCTCACATTATATAATATGAATCTAAGAAGATTAAATTATCCAGTCTGAGGAAACGCATGCACGTATGGCTGTACGCATTTATATGCTGGCTGGAGGGTAGCTGAGGGGAGCTGAGGGCAAAGCTTCCCTTCAGACAGACTGAACTCGTGCTTTTTTAGCACTTAAAAAATGGGGCAAATAGAGTATACTGGCCCATGCATAGACACAAGTGTGAAGCATGGCAGCAGCTGTGTGTTCTGTGTTTGAAGGAAACACAAGAAGCGTTTGTAAATGTGTGCTTGGTTGTCTGCCGTGTCGGCAAAGTCTGAGCAGCAGCGTGAAGCAACAGGTGGAATCCAAACAGCTTCGGCACTAAACTTCACCTGTCAGCCTACGGTAAGACATTGCTCCCTGGGAAAGTAAACAGAGGGGAGAACTGTCCCCAAAAGCCCTGAGGATCTCTCAGCAGCCTCAGAGAGCCTGGCCCATCCTGTGGTCAAGAGCCCTGCCCTGCAGGCATGTGCCTCGGGGCACAGCCCGCTCCTCAGGCTACAAGAACACAAGCAGACCGATGCACAAAGTCAAGAGCCGACTGTGGGGTGCCCAGGCCTTTCACCCTAAGATCCATTTTGCCTTCCTGAAGTTTCACGTTGGGAGGGGAATGCAGGAAACGTGCTTCACCTACAGCTGCCCACGGGGCTCACGCTGCCCGGGCAGCGAATATACTTGCTTCTCCCTCTCCTCCTGCGCTTTCCCGTCATTGATTCACATTATCTTGCTAAATATAACTCGGCCCCTTGAAGCTGCTCGCTCAGCTTTTACTCCAGCCAGGGGTACGGGTCACGGAGGGTGCTGGCAGGGGCGGGGCTGGGCAGCCGCTGCCGCTTCTCCTGCACGTGCCGCCCCTGGCCGTGTCCCCGGTCACCGCCCGCTATCACCACCATGGAGGGACAGGGCTTGAGATGCGCTTCGTGAGACCCAGCCCCGGCGATGCTCGAGGCACCGCCGGCGCGTCCCTCTGCGGCCGGCAGCAGAGCCGGGGGGTGCAACAGCGGGAACGCACCGCTCTGCGCTGGGACCGCCCGGGACGGGGTGGCCGTGGCCACCGCCACCCGCTCGAGGGGACGGACGGACAAACGGGCGGACAAACGGGGGCGGACAAACGGACACGCACCCCCACACCTCCC
>VXBR01002686.1:2371839-2403916 GCA_013400215.1 Cisticola juncidis
AAAAAAAGAAAGAAGGAAAAAGAAAAGGAAACCCCCTCCGCTTCAACTTTATTTGCTGTGGTTTTTTACCTCTCCCCATCCCCGCGGGGCAGAGCTGGAGGAAGCGGAGTTAAAAGCGAAGCGCTGCTGCCCGAGCGTCCGCGGGTGTGCTTGAGCTGCGCTCTTGAGGGGAGAGCCGGGGAGGTGCTCCCAGGGCATTGGATGTAGCTCTGGCTTACGAGGTACTGAGCTTTTTCCGCTGCCTTCCAAGGGGGGGCAGGAAGGAAGGGACCAGAAATAGATTGCCTAGAGCCTCTGCTGCTCGCTTCGCCGCTTGAATCGTGCTTAGTCCTGCCGGAGCCCCTCAGATCACTGGAATGCTTTCTTTTGTCTCTAGCTCTGATTATCTGAGATCCGCTGAAATGACTGAAGTGATGATGAACACCCCAGCCATGGATGAGATCGGACTAAGTCCCCGCAAGGACGGGCTGTCGTATCAGGTAAGTGTTTTGCTGGCAGTCGAGACACTAATCCCGTGTGGAATTGCCTGGGCTATACTGTAAGCTTGGTCTAACGTACCTTTCCATAGCCTGACCTAATAGCAGGTCTTGCAGTAGTGAGAACTAGTCAACAGACTGGAATGCTTGCTTGGCAGGAGATGGTTGTCTAAAATATCCCTCACTATTAGTGCAGATTGGCAGAGCATTCACTTGTTTTGAAGTGACCGAGCCCCGGCTCATTCAGCATTACTGGGCTCAGTGGGAGATGGGTTAAAGGAGGATTCATGCCACTCACTGGGCTGAGAGGGCTCTTGACATCTTTGTAACACAGCATACAGCTGAGCTGCCGAGAGCAGGAGGATGCTGTTTGTATGGCATCCACATCTTCTGGATCTAGTTCTTGGATTTCCTGACTGACAGGCCCATTTGAGAGGGTTAACAGTCCTCTGTAAGACAGTGAAGCTGGACACAGCCTGAATGAGCCATGAAATGTCACTGGAGATATCAGTAACTGGAGGCACGAGTTGCACTCATTCTGAAACTTCTGAACAATATAGTTAGCTATTAATCTCTAGATCAATGGCTGGGATGAAGAAGTAGTCTTCAGATCGAGCCTTAATCCTTTAGTCTCAGTATCCCTTTCGTTTCCTAGCCTGTAGTTAATCAAAGCACAAGTTAGGCACCTTAGCTTCCTAGCTCCATGGTTTTCCTCACTTCAGGAGACTCGTTGATGAGCTCTGACACAGATGCTGGATGCTGGCAGATGCTTTGCATCTGCTCTGTGCATCGGGTGACTCTTACTAGCAGATCCAGATGCAGGCTTCATCCTTTGCAGATGTTACACAACCTGCACAGAGGCACTCGCTCCAAGTGTGCATTCAGATGAGGTGCTGTATGCTTGCACATTTGTGTCTGAAAAGGGAACTACAAGGCACCAGCAGTGCACTGGAGCATTAAATTGACTGAACTTGGGGCCACTGCTGAGGCCTCCAGCAGAAGCCATAGCTGTGTAGAGAAAAAGGAGATGCATTCCTTCTTTTAGTCAGAATTCTGGCTCTGGATAATGCAAGTTGTTTGATTTATAGCTGTGCTTCAGTACTTGGGTTAGTGGGGAGTATATGGCCTCTCTTTGCTCTCTTACAGATGGAGTGCAGGGGGAATGCCAGTTGTTAAATCTGAAGCAATCAAAGTAACCTGCATGGGATGTCTTTATGGGTCAGCATACTAAAAGGCTTAACCCAGTCAGGTCAAATGCCTCTATTTACCCATCCAAATTCCCAGGGAGAGGCAGAATCTAGGTGCCCTGCTTGTTCTAATGATCACTTCAGTGAGGTTCTTCCCCAGGTGCTAATGACCTTGATCAGTCTGCTTGGGCCAACTGGGGAACAGGACTGTTTGGTTTTGAGTGGATCACTTGAACGTGTGAGTCATAAAAGCTGACGACTCATATCTGTGCAGGGCTTTTGCATCCTAGATTATTCTCTTTAGTGTAGTCTAGTTATAGATTTTTTTTTTCAAATGCCTGTAAGGAACTTCAGTTTGATGTGATGAAAAGTGATGGCAGCAAGAGTAGAGGAGTTGAAATGGAAGACCCTTATGGTACTAGCAGTGTATGTGTGGGCTGTGTATGAGGTCTACCTCTAAATCAGGTTAGTGTAAAGAGGATTGGGGAGTGGGATCCAGCCTTCTCTGGCTGCTAGGCTGAGAATATCACAGTATAGTTAAAAGCATCCTTAGAGGGTTGAAAACTCAACTGAGGCCAGCAAGGCCAAATCTGATGCAAGTAGCACCATGAACTTTTTGTTCTACCTCAGACTTTGGCACTTTGTGCCTCATCTTGCTGATGGAGAGAGTTTGGTACATGGAAAATTGTATGCTTGTCTGAGAGCTGTAGTGCAATAACTTAAAACCAGACAGGGCTAATGGAGCATGACTGCTCCTACACTGAGGCTTGTTGTTCTAAGCTGCAGCATCTTCCTCCACTCATCTGCAGAGTCAGGCACTCGCGATGTAATAGCCCTTGACTGGCTATGAGAGACAAAAAATAAAAAGTGGAATCAGAATCGAGCTTTTAGTTTCAAAATTTTGTCTTGTTCCTTTAGTAGAACTTTAATTTATTTTACTGCATAAATGACCCTCAAATTTGGGTTCAAAAATTTCCCCTTCAAACTGCGTAGAGCAGGGATTGCCTGGGAGTTGCTCTTTAGGATGTGCAACTGGGGCTGCTTCTGCCACCAGAGGCAGGCATGAAACTGTCTGGACCAGAGGAGGCATTGCAGCCCAGCAGCACGGCAGGAATTCTACAGCACATCAGTACCTGCTGCAGACAGACTTGTCCTACCAGGAGAACTGTCTCAGAGTCTTTTTGCTTTTACTTGGAAGTGAACTGAGGAAGCAAGCTCATACCCTGAGTATGAACTTCAGCAATCTGATTCCCGTGACTTGTGGAGTTCACTGAACTTCTTGGCTCCTCTCTGTCTCGGTGGTTATGAAGGGAACTTGGGTTGTTGACTTTTTTCTTCTGCATCTTCCACCCTCTGGGATGTCTGTCTGTCCTAGACATCAGCTGAAGGCTGCAGTCTCCTCCCTGGTGAAGCATTGTGCCCTTTGCTGGGCTGGTCATCACTGCTCAATGTGAAAACTCAGACTGCAGAGGGAATACCAGTATTAACTGAGTTGCCTCCATAGGCTTAAGGCAAACATCCTTTCTCATCATAGGATTGCCTTTTTTCCAGTGCAAAATACTTGTAAGCTAGTGTGCTAGCTTCAAAATCATCCTCTGTAAGACAGCTTTTATTACTGTATTTGTGACAGCAAGCTGCTGTCTGATCCCCCTGAAGATGGTTCAGCCAACAGATTTCAAGGGTCTGAGCAGAAGTGAGTGGTGAATTTGGGGCATGAGTCTCAGAGCAGGGCAGCACAGACAAAACAGAAGATGTGACTGAAGAGATGATGTCATGCTGGGTCTTGTGCCTGCAGTGAGAAGCTATTTCTGGATCTTTAATAGATGTCCCATAATTCCCATGGGACTTACTAAACAAAAAACTCATAGAAATGCAGCTGATGGCTCAGGTTGCCCCTGCCACAAGCAAATGTAGCAATGGAAGGCTTCATGCGCTTCCTGCCTGGCAATGTCCAGTGAGCCAGGCTGTTTCTGCTGCCAGCCAGAGCTAATACACTGTTTGCTGTTTCCCAACCCTAGAAATACCCGTTTTTTAAAGAGCCTCATCAGCACTGCCAGCTTGTCCTCTGCGCTGTCTCCAGCGGCACGAACAATGCCACTGAAACGGAGGCTGAATTAATCATTTCGTGGAGCTGTTGTCAAAACAGTGCCTTGACCGGAATCCTGCCTTGCTTCTTGGAAGTGGAGCAGGGTCCGAGCACAAATGAAAATGCTTTAATGCCCGGAGTGTGTGTTCTGAGCAAAGGCAGTGTCCTGAGTTGAGTGTGCTGCTTTGCTACGGGCGGGCTGGCTGGCTGGCAGGTGACTCTCTGGTCCTTTAGGCTCCCCTGTGGACCAGGAGACTGGCCTGCAGGGGCTGAGCTTGTTTCATGCCATCAGCTGAGGTCTGGTTGTCATGGGCAGCTTGAGCTCTTTAAGTCATGATCGCATCACGCTGGGATCTGTCTAGGTTAATCACAGCCACAGCTCGCTGGAATCACGTCAGAGTGGCTGAATCTGGGTAAATAGGCTTAAGGCTCTATCCAGTGGCTGTGCCAAAAGCTTCGTGTTGGGGAAGTTATTTCTGAGGAGTGCAACACCTCTTCAGCAGCCCTGGGGAAGCACTGGTTTTCCCAGGGAACTGAGAGGCTTGAGCTGTTCTGCTGGATCCCTCCAGTTAAACTGGACTACCAGTATGTTACTGGCCCAAAAGCTGTTTGCTCAGTGGAAATTGAACTTCCTCTGTAATTGTTTCTTGTCAGGTTCTTCATGTCTGAGCAGACTTGATTTGTGCAAGGGAAATCCTTCAGAGGTGCTGCTTGCTGCTGTGGAAGGTTTTGAGACCAGGCTGCAAAAAGGTGGTGATGGCAAGCATGGCTGCTAGGCAAGATTAGTAGGCAGAGTGAATGTGTATTCTGGGGTCTGGGACCTCAGTGAAGACAGGAGCAGGACATGGGATAAACAGATAGAAAAGCAATCATGTGTGCAGCCATGCTGTGCCACAAGTGTTCCACTGAAATCCAAAGTGAGGACAGCAGCTTATCGGAACACCTCAGAGCATGTTTTTTCCTACCTACTGTGATGTCTTGTTACTCTGAGGGAAAATGGTTAGATGTAGGAAGTTTCCCTGACATCATGCCCTAAGACAGGGCAGTATTTCTGTGGCTGGGGAGTTGTTGTGGCTCATCAACCTGAGTCAAAGCTGCTGTGTACATACTTGGGGCTCGTTCTCGAGTCATGACTACTGTGTGAGTAAACGTATGCATTGTAGCTGGAGAAGTCCTCCAAAAGGACACTGAGAGATGACTGAAGTACTTCCTGAAATGAGCTTGCTGTGCCTCTCAATGGCACTAAAGTTTTATTTTCAGAACTTCAGTGCTGATTTGGGACTTGGAATATTGGCTTGATGTTGCTGAAGAGGCACAAAATTCATCTCTTCAGTCTAAGGAGGAGGAGTGCTGTGTCTGTCAGGGGTGTATCCCGTACCTGAAGTGGGATATCTCCCAGTGCAGACTTTGCAGTCTTGCATAGTGCTACCACAATCAAGCAAAGCTTTCTCCCAAACCAGTAACTTAATTTGGAAAGATGTTGTTACTTTAGTCTCCCTGTAATACAATTTAAATAGTTTTCACCCCACAGGAGGGGAGACAGGCATTTTAACTACGGGTGTTGGTATGGAGTACACATGTGGAAGTTGTTTTGAATTTACAAGTGTCACTTGGATTATGGTAGTGCTGAGCTAATCTTCTTAATTGTCTGACATCTCTCCTGCTTTTGGTGTTTCTCCATCCCTGTGAATGCTGAGAGAGGGTATGAGCCTCCCCAGGGCAATGAAAACTTTCCGTTCTTGTTGCCAAGACTTCATCCAAGGATAGTAGAGCTAGATCATCTGAAACTGAGGCAAACATGATCTTCTTAAAATCATTTCAAGCTTTTGTTTCAAGTTCTGCTTTTCCCTGCCCTTTCTAGCTGCAAGGCCAGAGTTTGGTTGATTTGTATGTGATCTGGATAAGTTCATGAGATAAATCCAGAGGTGCCTGTAAAAACCAGTCTTGCTGTTAGCAAGAAGCTGTATTGAGTAGTGTAAGAAGCAACATACACATCCTCTGTGGACCTAGAGGTGTTGAATGTGTCTCTCCATGGCCAGGATTTGGGGCTCAGCTACAGGGGAGGCTCTGTGGAAGCAATTGCAGCCCCTTGTGCTGTGTCATGCAAGTGAAGGGCTGGAAGATGCCTTTGAATTGTTGCTAAATGTGCTTTTAGGCAGCCATCACAACCAGTTGGTTGCCACTCGCCCCCCATCAAGTGACCAGGTCCACCAGGGAAAGGCACCTACCTCAGGTGTGTGCAAGGTCATGAATGACAGGGAGAAGATAACCCTTGTGGGGTGGGAGGTGCAGAGCCTTCCTCCCACACTCCTGAGCAGGATAGAAAGGCTTGGAGGCAGGTGTTGCTGTCCTGGCTGCTGTGCCAGAGAGTGCAGAGCTCCCAGGTCAGAGCTGAGCTGCTGCCATTCCCAGTGTGGAGCTTGCTGCAAGTTAGGGAGGCTTTTTTCTCCCCACTGTCTAATGCTGGAGTGGGACCAGATTAGGCCTATGGAACCAACAAATGTAGCATAGCACTACTGGAGCAGGACAGAGGGCTGGTGCTTGCTTATCTCTTCCTATGAAGAGGAGTGGGGAGGCTGGTTGGGTTAACCTCCTCACTTGGCTGCCTCAGATGTTAGTCTTAAACCCTTTCCCCTTGAGCCCCTGTGCTTGGCCTGCTGTCACCCTGCCCATCACATTGGAGGAAATCTGCCTTTCTGTATTTTTTCCATTGACTGTCCACACCCCTTCAAAGTGCAGTTGCAACATCTCCCTTCGTGCTGCCTCAACGATTAAAAAACATGACTTAGTGGAAAAAATCCTGACCTTCTTGGGTTTGGCCTGTCCTGCAGCTGTTTGAGATAAGATTGTGCTAGGTTTTTTTTTTTTTTTTCATTAAAAAGGCTGCACACCACATTTGGTGGATATTTGTTTGTAAGGAAATGACTACTTCTTAGTTTCTGGAAAGAAAAAATCTGGCAGGCTATTTTCAAAGAAATAGCTCTAATTTGACCTAATGTGCTTAAAATAATAGCAGCCAAAGGTTAGTTTAATTATTATACTGCTATTTTTCTTCTATAGGAGGCTATTTTCATGACATTATCAGCTTATGTAACCTCTTGAACCACGCTTTTTTTTTCCATTGCAACCTTCTAAACCATGTAATGTCAAGGGTATTTTTTCTCTTTCCTGAGTTTAGATAACTTGATGCTTAAGAGCCACTGACTGTACTTTCAGTAATGCACTGTATGCCTGAAACTGATTTTGTTTGGCCAAGCAGAAGCCACAAAGCTCCAAGAAAGAGTCGCTGTCTTACTGGTGCTGGGAGTGACTAATAGCAAGTAGCTCACACTGCAATGCCCAGGTTGATGTGGCTGTGTTCAAAGGAGCTCAGCTGCTCTTGTGCACCCGAAAAACATGGATGGGTGGGGGCATCACTGTCACCTGGACCAGATGATCACATGCAAAGAGCCCCTGATTTTGTGCATTGCCTTCTGTTACCTTACCTGAATTTGCATTAGGTTAGCACCCCAATGGCTTTCTCAATCCGATTGCCACAAAGCTTTGGGTGTGAAGGAGAAATGAGGCTGAACAGTGGAAGACTGAATATTGCCAAGGAGGTGATGCTGTAGCTAATAGTTGCTGGGCTGAAGGAGGAGTTGATAGGATGTTATTTAGCTTTTTGTGGCCAGCGCTTCCTAAGGTGGTGGGTACCCACATGATTGGCCCAAGGAGAATGAGGCTTCATGGTTAATGCACAGGGCTCCTGGATGGGGAGCCTGCTTTTGTTACTGGAACCACAAAGATCAAAACAGATCAGCTCTTGCTCTCAGACTGAGGCCAAGGCTGACAGTGCTGCTCCCTGCAAGGATGCTCTTGCAACTCGCTTGAATGCAGATGATGTTCAAAGAAAAGTACAGCCTCATGACTTCTCACCTGGCCTACAACCTCGAGGTGAAAATGCACTTTGTCATTTTCATCTTTGGGGTGTTTAAATGCATTTCTAATGTGAAATGGGCATTCTGATAAAATGGTTTGAAATAGCAGGTGGTGGTTGTTTAATCTTCTGCCTGCTAACCAGGAGGTCTGATGTGGCGAGTGCTTTTTATCACCTCGCAGTTCCCTCCTGGATGAGCTGGGGTTTGAAGCTGTTCCCTGAGCAAGTTACCCACAAGTAACACAACCTTTTCAGTTCACATTGCAATCTAGTCATGCAAAGCTGCTGCTAACACTGCACCAGCAGGTTTTCTTCTTTACTCACACCATGCCTCAGTTCCTAGTAGGATCAAAGTGTGCATCGCTGGCACTACCAGTGAGTGTGGGACCTGATCCTGCTGCACTGCACGAGCTTGTGCATCCATGTGGCAAGCAGTGGGTGGGAGGGAATGGCTAAGGTGCACCTTGAGGGGCTGGAGATCAAGGAGTGCTTGTATTCAATGCATGAGAAATACAGTGCATAGCTGCTGGCTTTGCCACAGGTACCCCTTTCCTGAAGAAATACAGTCCAGTCCCTAGCCCTTCCCTAAAATGAGTGTCCTGCTGAGTTTCACTGCTGATTATGGTCCTGTAGTGTGCAGAATATTGCCAGAATTATCTCTAAAATGCAGCTGAGCTATTTCAGGCTGGCACTGTGGCCCTGGAATGATACCAGACACAGGCCCTTGCTGCAAGGGTCTGGGCTGCTCTAGCCCTGGATTGCCATGAGCCTCCTGCCTCCCAAGCAGCAGAGCCTGTTCTCATGTGCAGCCTGACCACCAGCAGGAAATGAGATCTCAGATTCTCTGATCGAGATAGCTCCATGTGCAAACTCAAGAGCATTAATGCAAACGCAGGGTGGGGGGGTGAGGCATTTGGATAAATATCCAAAAGGGCAGATACCTATTTGCTGAGCACTATCCAAGCAAGCGCGTGCTTCGGGAGCCTCTTGGGCTGTGCTCATTTCCATTACTTGGAGACTCGAAAAGGTTATTTACAAGTTCAAGAGTATTCCCAGCACTCAGTGGTTGACTCTGTGTCCAGACTAGCCTGCCCTGGAGACCCAAGTGTCTGGAGCTGGGGTTTGGCTGAGGCTGTGTGCGTGCAGCCCCTCTCACAGACTGTTGCTTGGCTCTTGCAGATCTTCCCCGACCCCTCGGACTTTGACCGCTACTGTAAGCTGAAGGACCGCCTGCCCTCCATCGTGGTGGAGCCCACGGAGGGCGACGTGGAGAGCGGGGAGCTGAGATGGCCGCCCGAGGAGTTCCTCGTGCAGGAGGAGGATGAGGAAGAGGAGGAAGAGAACTGTGAAGACGCAAAGAAGGACAACAAGGAGCAATAAATGGCATCTGAGGAAAGGCAAGGGACTGCACCCTTCTGAAGGAAGAGCCACACTTTCTTTGAAAGTCTTTTTAAAAAGACAAGTTCAATTTTGCACCTGCGAGATCTTAGTTTTTTTGTATTCTCTGTATCGAGAACTGAAGCCCTCGGTGTCACCAGACCTCCTGAGGAAGGAAGGAAGTAACGCAGAGAAATGTTTGCTGTTTTCGAGATCATTATCTGTATTTTTCCGAGGCGGAGGCAGCAGTGAAATTCCAAGCACATGGCAGAGGGTGACCACACGAGGACTGCTGGAGGGGGAGCTTGGGAAGGGGGAGGAAAGTTGGAGGTGGCAGCATTTGGCTGGGAGCTGCCTCTGGCTAAAAGCATGAGAAGAGAGCCAAAATATCTCAGATTTGCCTTTCTTACAGCTTCCATTTTGTGTGTTGGGGGGTGGAAGGGTGTCCATAGCGAAGCATGGCTAAATGATCTAGTGACAAGGGGCCTGCAGCTCTCCCTGGTTCGGCACCTCCTAGCGTCAGGTGAGCGTCCATAGGAGTAGTCTGGTTTCTTGCTCTCGCTGTTGAGCCTGTTTTCCAGCCACTTTTCCCAAAGTTACTTTCCCCCCTGTTTGCCTTTAGACTCTTCAATGCTGAGCTGCTGTGTTTGCAGGATAGCGTTAGGCTGCTGCTTGTCATCTCTCCTGCGACGCCCTAGCTTATCTTGCAGGTGGTGAGCATGGGGTGATGTGCATCGGATGTAAAAAGGTGCTTCTGTCTGCAGCAAGAGCTCATGTAGGTTTGAACACCTCAGATTTTTCTCTCCTATTTGCTGAGGCTGCTGGGGCGGGGTCTCATCTTGTACTGTGCCCCAGGCCTGAGGGTGGAGATTTATTCCTCCTTGTTTTGGTGTCCTTGAGGTTGTAGGGTTTTGTGTCTCTTAACTTGCTGGTCTCAATGGGCTTGAGAGGGCTGGGGTGGAGGGGTTCTCCACCAGCTTTGCACTGCAGCACCTCCTCAGTGCAGGACAGGCTGGTGGGGAATGCTGTGGGGAGGGCTGCCAGACCTGGGGGTCATCCAGAGACGAAACACCAGTTCTAGTGTGGATCACCAGGGGGGTTGGCAGGATGGGGTCTACTGGGAGAGGATCGGCCTGGGTGTCCTGGGACAAGATGCGTTCCGCTTCATAGCGAGGGTGAAACATTCATGGTTGTTTTAATGAAGTGCAGACTGGCTTGTGAAGTCTGGGTTTGTCCTCTCTTCACCATATCCTGCCTCAAGGAGAAGGCCAGTCTGCTGCCAGACAGACCTGCTGCTTTCCTGGAAAGGGATGACCTTGCAGCTTTGGGGACCAGCTTGGGAACCAGTCAGTCTTGGGATAGGATGAGAGCAGTTACCACCTAAACCAAATCTGGGGTCATGGAAGAGAAAAAGAAATGTCAAGGCCTTAACCAAACTTCCATAATAATCCCAATGCCACCTCCTTTGCTTATAACTGGTTCCATTTTTAAAATCTATTTGGACATGTGTGTATTTGTATTTTTAATACCTCATGAGTAGTTAAACGCTGGTGGGGTTTGGGAACTGCTTTTGTCATATTGGCAGGATTGTTTTAGTCTTGTCTTGCTTGTGTTTCAACATAATGGCAATAATTTATCAGCTCTGTGAAACTATTTTTGGACAGATGGGAGTTTGGAGATGAGTTAGCACAAAGCAGGAGAAATTCAGTGTTCTACACTGCAGCTGGCCTCTGGTGCAGCCACGCAGACCCAGTCAGACACTCTCCCTGCCCACCTCGGTGGATGGTTGATCACCGAATGGCCATGATGTGGTGATTCCATTTTCTCTAGCAATGGATTCAGCTGTTGTGTCTGTAACACTTGTTCTAGTCTTGCTGTCTTACTGGAGTGAGCTTGTACACCTGCATACCAGCCAGTCGTCTTCTTTCTAAGTGTTACTCTCTATTGGTCTCCACCATCTGTACCACTGAGTCAAAGCTCTGTATCAAAGCTATTACCACGTGGGCAGCAGTGAGATGGCAATCCTTGGACTTCACACCTGCTGTCTGCCCTAAAGACTTGCATATTTCTGTCTGCATCCTTTTTTTGGAAGTATTGTGTATATTTCTATTTGTTGTTGAGCGTATCTAAAGAACAAAGCACTCCAGTAAAACTCCTCCTGTTGTATGATATACATTCTATATTTCTGTAATTCTTTTTTGAGCCTCAGGGAGAAGCTAGCATTTTTTTCAAACTACATTTTTGTCACTGTGACAGTTGTAAATAAAGTTTGAAAATGCTTTCCAAACACACTGGCTTTGTTTTTACTGTGAAAGTGGGTTGACTTCCAGATCATGGCTGTCAGTTGAGTGTGGAGATGCTGTTTTCATCCTGTTGGCTGGCCTGTGGCATTGGAAACCTAAGTCAACTCTGAAGGGCAGCACCTTTGCCTTCTGTCTTCCTGTGGTTGCTCATTGCTGTGTAAAAGGCTGCAGCAAACTGCTGGTGCAGCTTATTTGTTCCTGAAAATAATCTGTATGTATATCTGTCATCTACATCTACCCCCTTACCTGACCTTACAGAACATGAAGTAATGGGGAGTGGGAACTGTTCACAGCTGCTGTTAGTTGTGTTCCCTGTGCCTGCCCTGAGCAGCACTCAGGAAGAGGAGTCTTGCCTTGCTCTGTGCTCGTAGGGTCTCAGCTGGGCTGCCCAGGGTTGGCTGTGTTGGCCATTCTGTGTCTAGAGGTCAGCTCTTCCCAAGTAGTTGTCTTGTCACTCACCAAAGGCTATGTGCTGCACTTTGTGGTGCTGCTGGAGGAAATGGCATTTCTGAGAGTGAGTTTGAGCTTCTCTGGTACCAAGGCACGGTTTGGGTGTAAAAGTCTGACCATGCCAGGATCCAGTCATTCAAGCTGTGTACTTAATGGGATTAAATTTTCCACTAAAACTGAGTGATAAGAAGCAAACACCCTGGAATATCCATATCTTTAAGGTACATGGATAGAAGTTCCTGTGATTTGGCAGCTAACACTCTAATCTAACCTAGGCAAACAAGCCCTGCTGAGGTTGGAGTGTTATGTTTACATGAGACTAGTTTAAATACACTAACTAATGACCCTTCCATTTAATGCTTGAACTGAGGACATGCTCAATGTGAGCCCCACAGTTCAAAGATGAATTGTATCGTGTTCAACCCTCATGGATATTTTATGCTATGGGAACAAATGCAATATTAAAGCTGACCTCTCCTTTTCTTCAGTCAACCTCTAGCAGAGGTGCTTTGATTTCTTCCTCTCTTTGGCATAGAGTTGCTTGCCTTGTAGAAGCTGCTGCAGGATTTCCAAGGTGACCAGATGTGCTGGTCTGAAATCAGTGAAGACATTTATTCTTGACCCAGAATGTTTTTGTTTAAAATGCAGCACTGGTTAGGGAAACTGCAAATGAATTGAACTTGTCTGCTGCTTCCATGGGCTTCATACCAACAGGGTTTTCAGGCTCACATCAGAATGAAGAATGAATCCTGACTTATCATCTTGTTTTGGGGTGAGACAGAAGGGTTGACCTCTGAGTGGGGCTTGCTCAGCCAGGGGGTCTGCCTTGTATCAGCCTGGAGCAGTGCTGGTGGGAAGGAGGCTCTTTCCTGCTCCTCGACTCGAGTGTTGTGGCCAAACTGGAAGTTAGATCATCAAATGAAAATGGGCTTGCTGCTGAATTGGTGAGCCTTAGTCATCCCCAAAAGCTGGAGGGTGGCATAAGGACCTTTTCTTTGCACACAGAACAATGTTTCTCCTGGCTCACATTTAAACTTGGGGCACTGTCCCCCTCAGAGCTTTGCCCTGTAGTTGAAGCTGATGGCACAGCAAGCTGTGCACTGCTGTCCTGCTCAGTTCAGCCTGGGTTCACTCTCCTAGATATTTCATTTGTGGTGTTCAGTGTGTACCCACTTCTGTTTGCCTTCATCAAAGCCCACAGTCGCTTCAACCTCTGCACATGAACTTTGTCTCCATTGGGGTGCACACAGGAAAATTTCTTGCTCTCTGGGAGTGCAAAGATAATTCACCAGCACTGCATGTCAGGAGCAGGCACCCCTAAGATACAGGTCCCCTTGGTGCAGGTTGAAGTTGTGCTCTGGTGTAACCACACTCTTTATCATTGCAAGCAACAGGAGAAGCTGAATTTTCTTCCAGGTGAGCTGTTTCCTTCCAGTTTTAATTCCAGCAGGAACTTCCCAGCCGATGAGGACATGGAGTTTCCACCCTTGTGATGCTGATCTGCTTTGAGATGCCTTGAAGCACAATCAAAACTAAACCAAAATCCTCCAAGTTTAGTCACCTGGAACAAACCAAGGGATGTGAGGAGCTTGTGATGCACATGCTCCGAGCCCTCCAAAAGCAAGCCTGAGCACCATGCATGTCTATATAAACAAGAGGAATTACTATCCCTAAATCCTTACTTGAGGAGGAAAGCTCTGGGTGTTTGATGGTCCGAGTGATGCCTTTCTGCTTATGTTTGAACAGCAAAAATCTGTGTCTGGATGTGAGAGGAGCACAGCAGAGTTTATTTATGCACTGCCTGGTGTCCCCACGGTCAGCAGCGTCTGTGTCAATGTCTCTGCAGCAGGAGGGCAGCGTGTGGGACATCCCTTAAGCCGTGGCCCATGCTAGGCTTTCCTGGAGGCCAGCAGTGTCAGTAGCACAGTGTCATTGGCTTTGAGCCACTTGGGTTAAAAATGTGTCCCTTTCTACAGCCCCAGTGACGATCCACCTGCAGAAAGGGCTGTGCAAGCCTGGATGGAGAGCAGCTCTGTGAGTAAGCTCACACTCATCCTTACACAAATGAAGGTTTATGAGTGCTGTTTTTAGGAGTGGGAGGGAAGAGGCTTCATGCCCATCACCTAGGGAGGAACTGACTGCAGAGAAACTTGCTTCACCCAGGAAATGCCTGGACTGGTGGGAGCAGTGTGTGTGTGATGTGATGATGAGCACGCATGGAGAGAACAGCTGCTGCAAAGTGAGGGAGGGTGGGGTTGTTACGTGTGATAGCAGAGAGCTGCTCTGCCAAAGGTCCTTATGGCTCCATGATTTCATGCCTGAAGGACTGGAAATGCAGCCAGGATGTACCTTGGGGCACCCACTGATCTCTGCAGCTCCCAGCTTTTGCTCAGTGGAAGTTCACCTGGAGGAAAAGATGAATGGGGCTCAACTGTGTCATGCTGATGGCCCCAGCATGAGCTGAAAGCCTGGGGTAGCAGGTTGGGGCAGTTTGGGTGCCAGGACTGGAGACAGAGAAGTTGGGGAAGATTTTCCTTTTTCTCTGGTCTCACCTTCCCCATAATGGCTAAAAGGGGAAGGACTGGGGTCAAAGCAAGAGAAGCAATTTTTTGTTGTTGTTGTTTCAAATCAGACCTTTTCCTGTCAAGCTTTTTCTCCCACACCAAGTTGTCAACTCTGTGCAAGTTGTCCTATTCTTTATCCACGTTAAAACAAAACCCCCAGCCCCATGCTTGGGGCCAGTGACCTGCACGTTGCCCTCTGAAGACAGCAAAGACAGGACAAGAAGAGAGGGAAGAGAGAGGCTGGCAGGCAAGAGCCTGAAGGGGTGAACCTCCACCCACCACAGCAGGCAGCTGAGGCATAACAAAGTCAAACCCTCTGTTCTGAGAGCCCTGAGGGGTGGGAAGACTGCACAAGCCACAAAGGAAGCATGCACTGAGCACGGTCGCTGCCAGAACTGTAACCACACAGGGTGAGCGTAGCAGCGACCATCAGCTTCATCTGATAAAAATAAGCAAGGAAGTCAAGTGTATGAGGAGAGGATGTCAGAAGCCAAGCATGAAAATGTCACAGCAGCTCTGCTTTCATTTTCAGTGCTTCCTTCTTTATTCTGCCCTTAGCCAGTTCAGGAGCCCAGGTACGTCCAGCCCTACCTGTCCCGGAGTGTGTCCCCTCCCAAACATCTCCAGGCCCAGGGGTGCTCCTGGCCACATGCTGTGTGCACAGTGCCCTGCCAGAGACCCTGGGAGCCTCATGCACACAGCCTGCACCTCTGCTGCAGGCTGCAGGGATGGAGCAGCAGCCAGAGCCCTGTCCAGCTGCAGTTGCTCACCCCCTCCAGGGTCACATCAGCCGAGCCTTTGGCTCTGCACTACAAAGGATCAGCACAAGGGGAAACACAGGAATATCCTCCCAGTGTGGTCACTGTCATGTAACAGCCTGCTCCTGCTGTTCTGCATGCTGAGAACAGCTCAGCTGAGGTGAGGAGCTGCCTCAGGTTTGTGGCTTTCTCCAGCTCTGCTGGGGCAGGGAAAAAGGGTGGCTGTATTGCAGGGGTTTGAGCTCTTCCCCACAGGTTCTCTGCATTCAGAGGCAGGTTGCAATCAGCTCAACAAATATTTGTCAAGCACGAGCCTTCCTGAGCTGTGTTTGACAACCCTTTTCCACTGCAGTTGTTGGCAGCGCTGCCAAGCCTGCCGTGGATGCTGCCTGCAGGGGTGAGGACTGACCCCTGCTGCCACCAGAGCTGCAGCCACGCTTCCCCTGCTTAAAGCCTGTTTTGTGGCCAGGTGACAACAATGCTGGGGTGGAGGTGAACGGGCTGAATATGGGTGGTGGGGCAAGCAGCAGAGGTGGAGCCCTATTCCATGTTCCCTCTGATGGGAAAACTTTCTCCAGTGCACCAAGAGGGCTCTGTGTGTGTGTGTGTGTGTGTGTGTGCATGTGGGATTTCTCTCCCAGTGCCCTGCCCTCCCCTGCTCCAGAGTCCACAGCTTGTTTTACCCTCTGCTCAGCCTACTGAGTGATTGGCACATTCTGACTCTGATTTGGTGGGTTTAATCCAGTAATGTTCCAGCTGCTGGGATTTGGGATACCTTCTCAAGAGGGGAACACAGAGGCAGCTTTAGAGCAGGGTCTTGTGCATGAACTTGCTCTGACAGTAGGACCAGGGGAACTTGCAGGGGCTCTTCAGTCCCTGCCAGGCTCAGCAGATCGTGCCGAGCATTATCCCCTCTAGTTAGGGACAAAGGGACTTTGTAGTGGGCAGTCTCATGACCTGTGGGATCCTTGGGGCTCTCAGCTGACCCGAAGTGGGATTTGCCCAAATCTGCAGCACTTGGATGTGGATTCCTAGCTGGGTCTGCTGTGGGTGCCTCTGTGTGGAAGAGGGAAGAGCCTGTGGGTATTCATATGGGGCAGGGGAAGCTGTCCTGGCCCATTCCAGGGCCTTTCTCAGCTGCCTGTTGGCTGCAGCAAATTTCACAGACTGCACCCTGTCCATGTGCTCCTTTCCATACAGAATCCTTTCTACTTTTTTCTCAGCAGCAGCCCAAGTGACTTCACCAGGGCTTCCTATCTCTACCTCACTTGATCCGAGCAACTAAACCTCTGTAACTATTCCTGACCTCTGTAAAATAAGATTTGCCACAGAATGCATGAAGTATAATATTAAACTTAAGTGAATATTTCATTCTTTATAGGGACTTGTCATCAGTGACTTTCCATGCCTGTCTCTTCCACAAACCTTAGACATTTGTCTACAAGGAAGGTTTCTGGTGATGCAGTTTTTGAGGAAACCTGATCAGAAGAAATCTCCAGAGCCACTGCTGTAAGAAGAAATGGTTTATTTGGCTGAGTTTTACCCAGAAAGCCAGCAAAAGCTCCACATCCTGGAAGAAAGGACCCCAAAAGCTTCAGACCCTGTGATGCCACCTCCCACCGTGGCACTGGGCTAGTCATGCTGAGCTGCCTCCATCGTAATTAAAATCTGTGAGTTTGGTCTGAGGTACTTGTTAGGTCTCCTGCTGTACTGCATGGAAGGAAGTAAACATCTCCAGAAGGTGAATCATTTTAACAGCCTATCTGGAAAGAATGTCCTCAGGCCAGCAAGAGGATGGAGATAACCATGCAGTTGATTAGAGGGGTGGAGCAGCTCTCCTATGAGGAAAGGCTGAGAGGACTGGGATTGTTCAACCTGGAAGAGAGGAGGCTTTGGGGTAACCTGATTGCAGCCTTCCAGTACCTGAAGGGAGCCTACTACAAGAAAGATGAAGAGGAATTTTTTAGAAGGGCCTGTAGTGGCAGAACAGGGGGAATGACTTCAAACTGAAAGAGAGAGTAGGTTTAGGTTAGATTTTAGGAGAAATTCTTTACTGTGAGGGTGGTGAGGCACTGGCACAGGTTGCCCAGAGAAGCTGTGGATGCCCCATTCCTGGAAGTGTCCAAGGCCAGGTCAGATGGGCCCTGAGCAACCTGCTTTGGTGGAAGACATCCTTGTCTGTGGCAGGGGGATGGAACTAGATGATCTTTAAGGTTTCCTCCAACCTAAACCATTCTGTGTTTTTTGTGTTTGCATTCCTAGCTTTCAAGCAGCTGAATCTAAATGAGCTGAACTTCACCCTTAGTTTGTTTTGTACTTTCACCTTGTTGGGTTTGCCCCTTCACATGTCAGTACCCCCATTTCTATAGTGCAAAAAGATTAATGCATCCATGGCCAACCATTCTGTGTGCATCCAGTGAACTGAAATTGCTGGAATGATCACATTTCTTAATAAATAACCCCAAACCAGCAGGACATCAGTCACACGAAGAGACACAACCAGGTGAAAAAAAACCTGGGAATGGGAAGAATGAGGAACACACAGCAAGACTGCAATGAAGACCATGGAAGTGGAAGGAGAGGTGGCAGGGACAAAGCACGTGCAGCTAGTTCACAAACTCTTGATGAGGTTCATCCTACCTGAGCTGAGGAAAACAGACCAAGAGGTTAAATAGACTCTCTGTCTTTTGTTTACAGCCCAGCTGTAGGGCCTGATCCTGTTTGCTCCATTGCTCCCACAGCCAAAACCTCTGGATGTACATGGATCTTGCACAGTACCCCCCTTCTTTCTGTGTGTGCCAGAGATTCACTGTAACAAATGGCAGACAAGCACAATCTGCTCACCAGGAATCACCTCAGAGTCTCAGGAAATGTTGTTATTTCTGCTCTAATTTTTCATATTAAAACATTGTGGGCTTATTTCCCTTAAGCATTTTTCTGTTGCTACTTGTCAGTCCAAGTACATGGTGGGTCACTGGGGCAGGTTGGCTGGACAAGAGTCTCCCCACAGATTTCAGGGGGATTTTGGTCTTTCAGTCTCCTCTGCTGGGGTCTCACAACCAGTCTATCCCACCAGGAAAGAAAATACAGGGACCAGCAGTATGCTAGAGGGAACAGCAGCTTCCCTTGCCCCTCTCAAAGCACCCTTGGCTCCATAGCACCCTTGGAAATATTTCATAGAAAGGCAGAGCAGCCATCAGCAGTGGAAAGCAGCAGCCTGCCACTCGTGCAGATGCAGCAGCATGTGACAGTGCAGGGGTAGTAAAGCCAGCTGTGAGCAGCACAGATGAAAGGCACCATAAAAAACACGGTAGGAGAAGCACCATGATGAAAGCACAGTATTTTCACTTTCCATCTGTCGATGCCTGCCTGGCAGTAACTAGAAGGAGAGGTGAGAAAGTGATGCCTCTAAAGTTTTATTTTGTGTCTTATCTGCTATTTACCATGTTACATAAAGGCCCAGTCTAGAGCTACTTCAGTGATCAGATGCTTAACACAAAGATGTGTGGAAAGGCTTCAGGTTTAGCACCTATTTTCTTCACTTGGCTGTCCTGGTCCTCTGGACAAAAGCAAGTCTTGGGAAATGACTGCCAAAGCTTTGCCTGTGACCAAAACACAGTGGAGGACTGGCAGGAGGACGAGTAACCGACAGGAGCTGATAACAAGTTGCCTTTGCTAATTACTGTTTTTAAAGTCCAAAGTCATTGGAAAAAATGAGTAAAGTTAGATTTCGCACACTAACGACAAGAAGAAAGTGCACTGGAATGTCTGAGTCACCGCTCTGAGCACTCCTAATTATACAGAGATACAGTTTTCATACGCTGTGTTACATATTACAAACGTGTGCCCAGGCTTGGAGCAGCCTGGTGTCTGTCATTATGCACGCTGCTGTTTTCCAGAAGATTTGAGCCTGGGTGAGGTGACCCAGGGCTGCAGTTAGAGGGGTGGGCTTTTTGTAGGTGATTTTATTTGTTTTACACAAAACTGGAGCGAAGTCTGGAGCCAGCAAACCGAAATAGCAGGTAATGATTTTCTTGCCAGCGTGGGAGCTGGGTTTTTACCCAAGCCCACACTCACATGCAATGTGCCTTCCCCCAGTGTCTGTACAGTGCCCAGCCTGAAGCCTCCATGGTGCTGGGTCTCTTGGCAGTGACTCCACCACATTTCACAGGTTTGCTCTGTGTGTGTGTGCCAGTCCCTTGCTGGCAGCCTAAGGTCCAAATTTCACCGTCCAAACTGAGAGGATTGCACAGGGCAGGGCAGGGCTGGTCCCTGCTGAGGGGGAGCCCTCGGTGAGGGGCAGTGGACCTGGGGAGGTTTGTCCCATGTCCTGGTGCCTCAGGAGCAAGGCCAGAGCTACCCCTGCCTCTGCTGGAGGATGCTGCTCTGGTAGCTCCTGGACCAAACCTGCCAGCCCTGGGTGGGACCCTCAGCACCCCAAAGGCACTTCAGAGGGCAGGCCATGCACAGCTCACACACTGCTCCTTCCTCCTCACGTGGGCTTCCTGGGGCATCCCAGGACAGGCAGCACGTGCTCCCTGTCAGGATACAAGCGTCCTGTGGGGCACACAGACCATGAGCTGCAGAGCCAGCACCAGCCTGCCCTCGAGGTGTGAGGGTGTCCTTCCACTGAGGGACCTCCTGGGGTGCTGGTCCCAGGGCTGTGGGCAGAGGCCAATTCCAGAGGCAGTGCCAGCCCCTAAAACTGAGTGCACTGATAGTAACTTTCCTGGATTACCTTCACCCATGTGACCAAGCTTTCCCAACAAAGCAGGCAAGCAATTAAAGAGCTGAGGCCTCATTAAAAAAACTAACCACACCACAGGGCTTGTGACAGGTAGCTGGTGTCTCCAGCACAACTGCCTGATAAGCATAAGGCTTTGGAAAAATCCAGTGTGGAAAGGGTTAGGAGCTCAGTTGCATAATTCCTTTAATAAGTTGTTTTGTCATAAACCCTGTGATAAACAGGCAGGAACAGGGGCAGGAGGACGGGAAGGAGGAGGAGGAGGATGAGCAGGATGGAAGGCTCCTTGCAGCCCCCGCAGGCTGTGGAGGCTGTAGGTCGGTAACTGCTGGTGACTAATGTTGTTATCTATTTTTTTACCCCTTTGAAGTGGTAATGTTTCATCTGTGGTTTGGCCTCTTTATCCTTTTGTTCAAAACAAGCTTTGTTTGCCTCTTCCTTCTTGTCCCCCATGATTCCCCTTCCCTAGGATGGGAGGTATGGGTGGGGAAGCTCACTGGCTCCCTGAGGGTGAGGATGTGCAGCCCCACACAGCAGATGGGAGATGAGCAGGGGAAAAAAAGGCAAATTATGGGTTTTGGACCCCAGGTTTGTATCCTCTCCAGAAGAGCTGGCACTCTCTGCAGCAAGGACCCCAATCCCATCTGGCGCCACTGCCACCAACATTTCCCCAGCCAAGGAGCAGATCAGAGAGAGGACACCATTGCACTGCAATAAAGATACTTTTAAAAAACTAACAGTGAAAATAACTCCTGTTGGCTTTATGCTAGCTCAGATTCTCAGGAAACACCATGGTGGGGACCCTGTGCCTCCCCACTCCCGGGGCAGGGGTAGCTGATGACCAGAGCCAGCTAATTGCTGTAGGAAGCTGAAGGTACAGGCAATTGTGTGGTGGCCAAGGCTCTCTGAATGTGTTAGGCAAGCTGGTGTCCCAGGCTGCTCGGTTCAGTTCCCCTGGGCCTGGCTTTCCACTGCAGCGGGGTTTTTTTAGCACATTCATTATTTTTTCCATCCTGTGCTGGGGATGGTGCCTGCTCATCCCAATTACCCAAGAGGGAGAGATGCCCTGTGGCACAATGCACTGCCAGGAGGGCTGGAGGTGCCTTGTCTGCTTTCCAGCTGAGTCCTGGGAGAGCAGAAATGTCTGGGCAGTTTTGCTGGGCAGCAACTGCGTGTGCTGGGATGTGCCCCTGCGTGTTGGAGCACCTCAGCCTCTGGTGTTTGCTCAGCTCCCTGTGAGACCAGGCTTTCCCCTGGTGACAGCGCTGGGAGGGTGTGTGAGCACACACGTGGGGTCACCGGGCCTTCCTCCTGTTCCCCAGGCTGTGCCAGGTCTGGTTTCTTTTGGGGGAAAATTCTAACTGGCTTGAATGGCATAAGAAATGACCTGAAACAGAGCTGAGCCAGGGAAAAGCATGAAAAATCTGATAGGAGCTTTCTGGTAGTGGCAGCCTGGGGTGTTTTAAGGTGGCAGGTCAGTGTCATGAGATGGGCAAGGGGAAGGGAGGCCCTCTCCAAGCTCATGCCCACTATTTCTCTTTTGGAAAGGCCTTGCTTTTATATTTGACATCCAAACACTTTTCTCCCAGCTGCTAAGCGAAACTCTGAGTGTTTTACTCCTCTTTTTGAAGGGGTCAGGGAGGGGGCTGAAATGTGAGCCCAGATGCAAAGGTGCAAATTCAGCATCACAGGCTACACCGAAGGAGCCACAGCCCTTCCCGCTTCTGGAGGGATAATTAATCCCCTGTGGTGGCTGCTGGCTGCTGTTTTGGGGAACCTGTTTGCAAGTCAGGGACTAGAGCATTAAGGACCAGCTATTAGAGGCAGCTGAGGGTGCAGAAAGGGAGGAATATTTAGCTTAAACAAGAATTTTAAGCTTGGGGCCCGAGTGGCTATTCTTGTGAGAACGGAATGGAGGGGGATCTAATGTTTAAATAAGTGCCACCTCACCTCTGCCCCGTGCCTGGCCTCACCCACCCCTTCCCAGTAACAGGCTCTTTACCACGATGCAAAGGAAAAAAAAAAACAACCCAAAAAACGAATAAAAAGAGAACAGGGAAATTCTTGAGATTCTTTCCAATGGAAAAAATGTCTCCACTTATCACTCATTGTCAACAGCAGCAGACACCTGTGCTTAAACACCCAACAACAGGGACAAAAGGTAACCTGAAGCCCCTGCTTCTGCCTCCCCACGGGCCACACGCAGGACAGTGGGTTTGGACACTTCTCCACCAGCCCAGTGGGGCCGTGGGCAGTGGCTGCAAAGCTGTGCCAGGGCTTTGAGCTCTGAGGTGGCAGAGCTGGCAGCATCCCGCGGCCAGGAAATGCCTGCAGCCGCTGCTGGAGCCAGACACGGTCCTTAATTAGACTGTCACCTACTTATCCATCCCTGCCTCCTCCCCATCCTCCCTCCAGCTCCTGCTTCACCACGTGCTGTGGCACTCACTGCTTTCCCACCCAGCCAGCCTGTGTGGGAAGCTCAGGAAGGGATCAGTGGAACAGTGGAACATGGAACAGTGGGAAACCTGGCACTCTATGAGTGACAGGGTTGGTTAGTGGCTCTGGTGGTGCCACAGCAGGGCACACCTGAGCCATGTGCTGCACATTTTCTCTGCTGGGAATGTCAGGCCCTTCAGGTACTGCTGATTTTGGGGATTTCTTGGTCAACCCATCAAAATCCCTGCTCTTCCCACTGCCTCGTCCATCACTCTCACTAATAACCAGCACCCAGACTTTCCCCATTCCGTTCCAGCCTTTCTTCAATTTCTTCTCCATGGAAAAAATCCCAGTTTTTGGGAAGGGGCCCTCCAAACATTACAGCCTGGTGTTTTTTGGGTCCCGGCAATGCCAAGCTGTTGGCAGGGAGCCACTAGAACCTGACAGTCTGGTCAGGGGAACACCTGCTTCCCATTCCTCAGTCCTCACCCATTTCCTGTGTGATGTTGAGCAAGCTGCTGATTTGCCACATTAGTTTCTTAATTAATGCTAACAGTTCAGGTTGATTCCAACCTATGAAGAATAGAAACAATGACAGCAATATTAATAATGATAATAATGCTACTAATAATGAAGGCCATTCATAGAATGTGCAGAAACACCCTGCATGTGAAGACAGAGAGGTCTTCACATGTGAGGTCTTCACAGAGAGATCAGTGATTAGTGAATGGATAATCATAGAAAGGTTTGGGGTCAGAAAAGACCTTTAAAGCTCATCTATCCTACCCCTCTGCAATGGACCTACATCACCAGACATCACTGCACATGTCTCCATCATGTTTCTTTCCTTTCTTCTGTTGCATTCCTCCTGGCTTGGTCAATGATGATGTACTGAGATGTTTTCTAAATTGAGAAAATTATCTCACACAGTTAATTTTTCCTGCTTGGAAGATACATCTTGGTTAAAGTCCATGCATCCCACAGCATCTGAGACACCAGAATGGAAATTTGGCTCACACCTGCCTCCAAGACCTGGTATATCCTGGCTGATGCTTGTTAGCTGAAGTGCTTGGGTTTGGTGTGTGATTGCTCTCAGCACCTTTTACAGCAATGCAGGTTTGTCAGGGGGATACCTAAACCTGACCCTTCCCAGTGCAGGTTTAACTATTTAATCCTTTTTTTTTTTTTTTTTTTGTGCTAATAGAGATCAAAACAGTGAGAGTTTATTAGCATTGCTCTATCAATTGGAAAAGTGACTTTTTCTCCTGTTATTCAGCATCTTCCCCCAAATCCAACCACCAAGCAGCATCTGCTAAGCGCTGCATAATTCAGCATCATTTGGTGCCTGTAATTCTACAATTACTCTTCAAGGCTCATTTGCTTCAAGGTCTTCAGGCTGTAAAGTTATGGGAGTGTGGTTAGCTGATTTTCAGGAATGTCTGCTCTCTGGCAGGGCTGGAGAAGGAAAGAACAGAGAAGAAATGCATGCAAATCCAATGACATAGCAGGAACTTTAGAGGCATTTCAACACAGCAGTACCCACAGGCAAAGGAATTGTAATTGTGCAGGGGAAATACAGCCTCGCCAGCTCCTACGATTTTATCAGGAGTCTGGTAATTTCCAGAGTGTCCTGAAAAGTCCAGCTGCTGGAGTCATCTCATTGTTAGGGAGTCTCAGCTTCCTTTTAAATGAAAAAGAGCATTTCCAGTCTTTTTTTTTCCTTTTTTTTTTCCTCCAGAGAAAATCTTTAGAAAGTAAAGTAAGCTGAAGGTTCAGACATGGAAGGGAGAACTGAGGTCATACCAAAACTAAGCAGAACATTAACGCAAAGATCCATGATCAAAGCTGTGCTTATTCACCCCTTATTCACAGCTGTGCTGGGTTTTTTTTGTTTGTTTTGGAAAAACTCAATGCCAAAACAAAACTTGTCACCATTTTTATCTGAACATCTGATTTGCAATCACTTATGCTTGGCTGTCCCAGCCTTCTGTCCTTGCCTGGAAAAGCTCCAGGATGGGGCAGGAGGAGATGTCAAGGCTCTACCCTTGCTCTTTTCTTTTTCCTTTCCTCATTTTCACCTGTGACCTGCAGTTCTCCAGCTCTTGGGGCCCCAGAAGTGTTTTGCAGAGCAGCTGGGCTCTTCATGGGATGATCCTGAGGAATACAGGCTCCAAGACCAGTTGAAGTCTCCATGTGGACATGGTGGAGAGGGAAGGAGAATGAGCTGAGCAGAGGGCAAGGGGAGGAGAGGAGTTTGCCTTCACCAGAGGACATCCCCTGCCTTTCCAGGGAGGGTTGCCATAGAACCTGAGGTTCTATGGAAGCAAAAAGACTCTGCTTTTTTAAACAATGCACCTTTCCCTCAGAAAATGCCTTTTTGCCACAGGCTGTGAGCTTTTGCAGCACCTTTCAGTAGTACCATAAGTATGTCCCCTTCTTCCCCAGGGCCATCACTCGAGCAAGGCTGGAGATAAGTACAGGCAGAGATGGGAAAAGTTTATGTTTGTGGAAGCTTCACTTTGTACTGGATCAACATCCAGAGGTTTCGGCACGGAGTTTGATGGTGTTTGGACTTAACTGCACCTCCTGGCTCCTGGAGGCAAAGAATGAGCTCTGTCACATCGTGTGTCCTGGGTTCAGCAGGCCCATGGCAATGCAAGCACAGTGCCAGTTGCCAATTCCAGCCCTCTGGAGCAGCCCTCTGGCTCCCCCAGACCCTTCCCCAGCTCTCCCAGTCCTGTCCCAGTGAGCTCTTGGCCCTCGCAGAGGAGGCGCACACACAGTGCGCTCTCCATGGCTTTGCTGTTGGTCCAACAGCCAAATCCCAGACTTACAGAGTGGGGTTTGGGATTTCTGTGTGAGCTCTGCAGGACATTTCTGGAGCTGCAGCCGTTGTAATGTGATGAGCTGTTCTATGTGAAAAGCAGGTGGAGCAGTCTGAGCCCTTTCCTGCAGTGCCTTTGTGCCAACAGGGAGAGCTGTGTGGGAAGGACTCCTGCACACTCAGTGCAGCACTCAGCTCGGATCCCCTTTGCTCTTCACATTCCCATGAAGTCCCTCTCTCTGCCTCACTGCCTGTGTGACTCTGCCAAAGGTTTGGGTTCATAATGCTGCCAAAATGTCTTGCTGAAACCTAAGAGTGAAAATATTTCTGTTTCTGAAAGGTCCCACGTTGCTGCTGACAAGGAGTGAACTCTTTCTTTCCATAGACAAAACCCTAAATGTCTGTTCTGGCTCTAGCAGATATTAACTTCAGCCTAAGGAAAGCAGCAACAAATCAGGAAAGCCAAGTTTCCTGCAGAAAGCCCAGTGTTTGGCCGGCCAGTAACTGAGTGCTAATTCCAGGAATAAAACAGCTGCTATCCTTGCACACAGGCAGTTGTCTTGGAATTTAAAGAGGAAATAAAATGGGGAAGGGAAACAACAACAAAAAATTCTTCAAACACCATAAGCAAAACCATGCCAAAAGTATAGAGCAGCAGAACTTCTCATTCAATGAGTTGCTTGATAGGTCTGCAAATACTGCAGGTCAAATTCTGGCTCCTCTGAAGCTGTCAAAACTGGAGTCTGGCTCTTTCTCACAGACCAGGCTGTGCATGTGTACCTCATTTTGCCTCAAATCTGTTTTGCCTAAGATCAGATCACTAAGTTTGCCTTTTGCAATCTGTTTTCATGCTGTTCATGGGAAATGCTGAGTCCCAATCCATGGAAAAACAGACACTGAGATGCAGCCTGTATCAAATCAGTGTGGTCTGACAAGTACAGATTCAGGGAGGCTTCAAAATCTAGGAAAAAAAGTAGTGCCCAAACAATTTGCACTGCTGATTGAGTTGAAACAGAGAGTTTTACCTAGGTGGGAACTTGCATGATCCCCATCACTCTATCATCCTGCTGCTTTGTCCTCTTTACTGCATTCATTCTTGTGCAGCACCAGGAGGTGCAAGTCTCTCCCAGCACAGGTGAAGCAAATAATCAGAGAGATTTACTGAAGTCTCTTAACCTGGCTGTCTCACCTATGAAAGGTCTTTGTCTTCAGCTGTGGCTTCCTACTGATGCAGGATCTTTCTCTGGTGCACCTCTCTTTTGTCTCTGTCCCTTCCTCCTGTCAGGAGCAAAATGGCTTCCTCTGTATTTAGTAGAGGTGCTGTGCAACACTGAAGAGCAACATCCTGAGGTAAGCACCAAAACAGCTTTTATTCATGCTGTGCTGCTTCTTACTGAGGGCTCCTGTGTGCACAGGAGCTATTTCTAGATTCCATTTGCCACGTCTCCTTCACCCTCCTGTCCTGTATTCCCCTTTACTCCTCAAATTCCTTCTCTGAGGCTCTCATTTTTTTTCTCTCTCCTGATTCTGCTTTGCTGTCCATCTCCCCTGCTGTGTGTAGGGTGGGCTGATGGGGTCTGCTGCCTCTTCCTGGGGCACTTCAGGGCCCTGCTGGTGTCCCCTCCCTTTGCAGGAGGATCCTCTCCCTGCCCATGCAGAAGGCACTGGGACTCCTTGCGGCATGGCATTGATCTGTGTGCATCAGAAAACAGAATGGCTGTGGAGGAGGGAAGGCTTTGGGCCAGCTGAGAAGCTGACATCACTCAAAAGCCTTTAAAGCTCCTGTCACTGGGTCTACAAGGTCTTTGGAGTGTGTTTAAAGGTGCGGTCTTATAGATTGCCAGAGGGAAAAAATATTCCTCTGTCCTTTTTGCCTTTTCCACAGTCAGAAGACACCTGGGGAGGGAAAAGCTGTGCTCCCAGCATCTGACTGCCCTCTCTGTGCTGCTCCGTGGCAGGAGGTGGGAAATCAGCACCATCACTGTGCTGTGTGCTTTGCCTCCCTGCAAAGTGCCACTGCTGGCAGGGAGCCACGGCTGGGGCAGCCTGCTGAGGTGCTTTGCTCTCTCTTCCCCTCTCCCAGCAGCCTCCTGCCTTCATGGGAACAATGGGATGATGTGACTGGAGCCTTATAAATACTAACTCTCCTTTGAGGCTGTGCACCAAACAGGAAGCGCAGACAGCCCCAGAATAGAAATCGAGTCCTCGCTCTGCTCCTGGGCAGAGGCTGCTCCCGGGCAGAGGCTGCTCCCAGGGAATGCTGCTGCCACAGCCCTCCTTGTGTGGCTGAGCTGCTGTGCCCCACACTGTGCTCCCCAGGCTTGGGGCTTTCACTGGACCATGGTCACCAGGAGGTGGTCCCCTGCCTGGAACAGGCAGGCAGGTGGATTTTGGGACGTGCCTTGCCCTGGCAGGTGATGTTTCCTACAAGGATGGAGATATGTCAGGAGGGTGGCAGGACCCCTGGGAAGGTGAACAAGCAGGTGACCCTGGTTTTGAGGTCAGATCACAGGAGAGGTTGTGCTGTGCCTGCTCCTGTTACCCCTGCTCTGAGGTAGGCTGCTTGTTGCCAGAATTGCAAATATCCCCTTGACCTGCTGATAACTTACCCTCTCCAAATTCATTTTCCTTTTTACAGCAACCAGTGGGGCTTCAGCACATGAACCTGCAGATGCTACTGGGGTGTTGTTTCCTCTCTAACACATTTACTGGGACATCTGTTGAAATCTATAGACCATTAGGAAGTGCCCTGTGAAGGTGTTGATCCAAGTGGGGATGCACACCAGGTGGAGAGATTGGATGTGTCAGCCAGACTGCAGGACCTCTACTAAAGCAAAACTTTCACGCCTGCTTGCTTTAAACTGCCCTGAGCATCCCGAGTAATCCCCTTGCTCCCTCTGCTCGTCCTTCATACCTGGTGTGTTTTCAGCTCCTGAGAGTGGGCATGCAGCATTTCAATGAGGCTCCAGTCACTGAGACCTGCTGCTCCCTCTCCTGCAGTCCAGGAGTCACGTGACAATGCTGGATTTTGGATGCCAGGGGATTATTTTGCACTGGTCACATGCTGCTCTGTGGTGCAGAGACAACACTGTGTGGGTCAGGGGTGCTGAGCAGGCACAGAAGTGTGGTGGTGCAGCAGGGTGTCACGTTGAGGACAGCCATAGCCTTCCCAAGAAAACCCTGTGGTCCCCCAGGCTGTGGCTGGCTTCCTGTACAAATGAGGATCATGGAGCTGTACCTGTTACACTGGGCTCTCTGCAGTGCCAACTCCCAGTCCTTGTGCTGTAATAAATATCTTTATGCTGCAAGTGAAATACCTGCAGCACTGGTCTCTGGTATAAAGGCAGGAACCATTTTGTGGCCAGAGCTAAATCCTTGGTGTTGATTTTATTAGAAAGTGTTTGGGCTGGAAAGGGTCTCAGTAGAGATGCTGAGAAAAGACACTTGCAAGAGAGGTGTTCCAGTGTTCATGGATGGGTTTCCCCTCTGGGCAGAGAAGGATGGAATGATGTCTTCCTGGAGGACAGAGGTTGATTTCCTAGCTCAGGGAGCCAGCAAACCTCGAAGTTTTCCTGAATACTGATGCACATCCAGGCTCTGGGTGTGTGAATGGGCTCTGGGGTTGCAGTCATGCCCTTACCTGCCAGCATGGCATGTCATGCCCCAACTCAAACAGAGTCTCTCCATCGGTGTCTGAGTTACTGTAGGCTTTGCCAGGCTGGGAGAAGAGTTTGGAGAGTGGAGCAAAGCTGTTCCTCCTTTTGTGCTATCCACATGTTTGAGCACATTTTTAGCTGGTATTTCCTGGAGTTTGTCCTGAGCAGCTAGATGTAAGTAAAAATGAGAAATTTCACATGGAGGAAGAAACCTGGTAAGGTAAGTCCCAGCCTGGCATCTTGGATGCTTCTAGGCAGCCCTTTGGAGATGCATTTCCAGGAACTTTCACTGACAGTGGGGACATCCTGACCCGAGTTGGTTACAGCAGACAAAACTTGGCTTTACTTCCCTGACCCTCTTCTGGGCTTCTGTCTCATTTCTATTGCTATTCTTTAACCTCAGCCTTGCCACTTTCCAAAAAGAGCAGTAGCAAAGATAAAGTGCTGCTTTTTTATCTGCAAATCGGGCTGGTGGGTAAACCCAAAAAATGCTGCTGTGCTGCTGGTAGGAAAAGGATGTCAGGCCACTCCTCAAATCCTCTGCTCAGTTTCTGGGCCCCTCACCCCAAGAAAGACATTGAGGTGCTGGAGTGTGTCCAGGTAACAAGCAATGGGACAGGAGGAAATGACCTCAGGTTGCATCAGGGAAAGTTTAGATTGGATATTAAGGAAAAATTCTTCACCAGAAGGGTGGTCAAGCCCTGTACAGGCTGCCCAGGAAAGTGGTCAGTCACCATCCCTGGAGGTATTTAAAGACACATGGATGTGGCACTTAGGAAACGAAGTTTAGTGGTAGATTTGGCTATGCTGGGTTAATGGTTGGGCTGGATCATTTAAAAGGTCTTTTCTAACCTAAATAATTTTATGGTTTTATGCTTTGGCAGAATACTCAGGCACTCAGGACCTGCCAGGATTCCCTTGCATGTGTAGGTAGCCAGGAGGGTCACCAAGCTTACAAAATTTCAAAATAGAAGCAAGATTTTCTGACATTTCCAATAACCATCTCTGATCATTATTTTCAATGGGGAGAGGGGGTCGAATTTGTACCTTGTGTGAGATTGAAGATGTATCTGGGTTTTAGCAAGCAATTTGTACTGTAGTGACCCTCTGGGAGTTAGGGTGAGATAAAATAACATATCACTGCATCTTCCTGTGGCTGTGTCTGAAGTTTCCAAGTTACAACACTCCTTATTCTCAGCTTCATGCCCCAGTGCTACTGATAATTCTTGTTTCCAGCTTCTATCATGCATGAGGTTAAACATGACATCTTCTGAAATGCTGAGTGCCTTCTTCCCTGCATCTCAAGGTGATAAGCTATGGGCAGATATACTGAGAAGAAAATAAAAAAAAAAAATTGAAGATGAGGACATGTGTTTTCACACTCTGTTTGGAAGCTGAGAGTGAAGGAGAAAAGAGCAGGGACTGAGCTTCTGTGTGGCAGCTGGGAACTGCATGGCTCAGGAGGCTGGGTAATGGGCTATGAAAGTCCTTCACCTCTGGGTTCACACTGTTCATCCAGGCCAGCAGTGGGGGAATATTGCTGCTCAGGCAGAGCTGCTCAGTGGTTTCTGTCAAATTAAAAGGACTTGATTCCTCTCTTAGAAGCCCAATTCCTGCTGCAGCAAGTACTTGGGGAACCAAGGGCTGGTTTTGGCTGTTGCCCTGTTGGAAATTACCAGGCTGCAATTAGACCAGCTGATACAGGGGTGCACTTGTGACTTGGGCACACAAATCTTCTCACCTGCTTGGTGTAGGTGAGGAAATGTGTGTGCTCAACTCAAAAGAAGAGACGGGCTGGATATCAAAGAGCAGTAACTGGCTGGACTGGCAAGACAGGAAGTGGATGAGAGTGCATTCCCATGGGCAGATCAACCCTTGGTGGTGGTAGCAGGGAGCCTGGAGAACCACCCAAGGTTACAACCAACTCCCTGACAGTCCCTTCCTGGAAAAGGGTGGCCTCGCATGCAGATGGAAACCATTACACTCTTGTTATCAATACCATATCAAAATGTGGCTGTGTCAGACCCTGGAGAAATTTGCATTCCGGATTAGAGAATTTCTGGCTGAAGGACCAGTCGTATGAAATTCAGGAAGGCAGAAGTATAAAAAGCACTTGCTGCTCAGGAGAGGGCTGGGAGGTGGCATATGCTTTTGGGGACTTTACAGGCGTCAGCAGTGACAAAGTGTAAACTTCCCAAGTCAGGCTGGAGGTGGTGGAATGGCTAAAAGATTGGTGCAAGCTGTGACTGCCTCAGCAGCTCTGGCCAAGGAGTGAAATAATTGGCTTGACCTCAGGGTAGGTGCCAGACAGGCCATGCTTGACCACAGGCTTGTTTCAAGAGACATCAGAAAAAGGTGTTCAAAACAACCACTGATGGAAAATCTACAGGAGGGAGCTTTGGAGCCCTCAGAAGGTGGAGAGCAGTTAACCGTGTGCTTCACTGATGGGACTGGGCTAAACAGAGCTTTTGCAGGAAGACTGATGGAAACTTTTGGGACAAAAATTCAGGAAGAAGAGGGAATGTCCCTGCATTTCCTGTGCAGATCTTGAGAGACTGCAATGCTCTACCCATCCTCTGTCTTTTAGGCACCTTGACAAGGAACTTAAGCGTTACCTCAAAATCTGGTGCAGGCAGCAGTGGCATGGCTGAGCTGGGGTCGGGAGGGCTGGGAGCTGATGTCAGGGGCTGAAATCCTTCTGCCAGCCATCAGAGGGAGGGTCGGGGCCCCAAGGTTTCCCTGAACATCTGATGCCAGCTCCCCAGAGCTGCTTGGGGCGTTCTGAGCCTATGCATGGCATCATTGCAGTGACCTTTCTGGCACTGCTTTGGGCTGGGGGCTGCACAGTCCACGCCTGTCTGTGTTGCAAACAGGATTACTTTTTACTTTCTGCCTCAGGAGACAAATCAAAATCCACGGAGCAGGATTTGAGCCGTTAAGGCATTCCTATTAATTAGCCTCCTGAAAGCAGAAAAGGCAAAGAGGTAAGCTGCAAAGCCCCTTATCTCTGGGGTGGGCCGTGCCGGAGTCTTTGGGGCTTTTCTGTTTGCTCTGTTTCTGAGGTAAGTGTGCTCACTCATGTCCCGTGGGGGAGAGCAGGGTTTAGCAAACAAAGCCCTGTGAAAAGGGAGAGCCAGAAATAGAAAGGCTATGAATATAGAAGCCCCAGGCAGTGTCTTCCTCCGGCTGGAAGAAGCTTTCCTTATTACAAAAGCCACGTTCTGACTGGATCTCTGATGGCCCCAAGCAGTCAGGGGAAAACAAGGCTGTCAAGAGGCAATTTCTTTTTTTTTTTTTTTT
>VXBR01002686.1:2403939-2448745 GCA_013400215.1 Cisticola juncidis
TTTTTTTGAGCCACAGTAAAGACATATCCATGAAAGAAACAGCAGGAGGGAAGGTGGGAAAGAGAGGAGGAAGAGGGAAACAAAGGGAAGCTGCAGCCAGACCTTTCACTATCTGAGAACACTCTCAGTGTTAACCCTTTAACAATGCTTTGAGCACCCTCAGCTCCTGAAAATCTGCTAATTAATCCACAACCTTGTGCAAAGCTGGAAACTTCGCACAGGCCAAATTTGGACCATGTTTTGCTGAAGAAATGCTCTGCTTGTGGTTGATTCAGTGGTAAAGAGAAGTGTTGGGACCAAGGAGAACACTCCTGGGACATAACTTTGAATGGCTGAAAGGCAGTAAATCACTGGGAAGGGAGCCTGGGGGAGATCTGGCAGTGTAAAGGTAATATCTCACATTAATAAAGATAATATCTCACATTAATAAAGGTAATATCTCACATGCCCACGTTAAGGGTATGGACATGAAGTGCTCTCTGGAGAGTGTGACAGGCACAGAGGGTTAAAAAGGATCACAAGGTGGAGGGACTTCTGGCCTTTACAAAGTGATGCTCCTGCCTTGGTTCTGTAGCATTCCTCTGTTAATCTGCATCTCGCATCTCTGGGATTTTTAAAGAAATGTTTTGTTTTTGGAGGGAGTGATGGAAATTCACAGAAAACATGAGAAAGCTCAAACTGATTTCCAGGAAATTTGCTGGTAACAGGTTTTGATTTTGCAGGTAGCAGTAGGCAGACACACATGAAGGTTTGTAACATCCCAATACCTTCTCTGTTAATACCTTTCTGATAAGTTATGTGTTAAAAGGGTTATTATGTGTCTTTAAAGGGTTATAACCTTGCTTTTTGTGTCTGTGGCTTCAGAGGGACTGCCCCACACCAGCTGCAATAACCTCTATTCCCAGGAGAAGGGTTTTCAGGGATCCACCTTGGAACTGTGAGCTCCAAACACAACTCTCCTGCTTCCACTGTCCCCTTCTCAGCTCCTGTGGCCCTGCTGTGTGTGATGCAGAAGCTGTGCTGGTGTCTTTGTGTACACCTCCAATGGGGAATATTGCATCTGAGATGGAGCAGGTGTGGGGCAAACAAACAGAAAGCAGAAAGAAATCCTGCAGAAAGCTCCAAAGGGATGTTCCTGGTGGGCAAGTGCCTCACTCCATAGGTTTGATCCACTGATACTACATTTCTTGTTGATGATTTCCAACAGAAAGTCACTGGGTAATCCAAGACCTGAAATAAGGGACATGTGAAAGGTGTAGGAACACACGCCTGTATTTTGGGGAGCCATGTATGTTGCTCACCTGAATTACTCACCCCTAAATCGTATTAGAAATGTGTATGGCAGCCAAATACAGCCAGAGCTCCTCGGGGTGATGAGGCTGTTGAGGAAGGGTGAAGTAGAAACAATGGGATAAACTAGGCAAGGGGAAATGTAGGTTGAATTCCAGGAAAACATTTCTTCACACTAAGGTCACTTGGGCTGGGAGAGAGGGAAGTGGCAGCTCAGCCAGCTGCCTTCTCCAGGCACAGGGTGGCTCTGGGGTTGGGGCTGGGAGAAGAGGGAGCAGTTCTGCAGAGACCCTGCCTGGCAGTGTTTTCTGCCTCTGGGTGCTCGTGAGCAGCTGGGAATGGGAAATGTCCTCATGCTTCTGTGCCCCCTGAGGGTTTTCACTTCTGCCCAGCAGCAGGGATGGGCTCTGAAATAAGAAGGAAAACCAGGGATTAAGTAAGGAAAAAGGAGTGGCCTTAAAAGAATTCACTGGAAACCTTTACCTGAACAGGCAACAATCACTGCCCGGAAATATCAGCAAAGAGAAGTGTGCAGGGGACCCCTCTGGCCAGGATCCAGGCTGATTGGGATCCCTGATTGTAGCCTGGGGTGAGGCTCAGGCTTGGAACTGCAGTGGTGCTTTGGCAATTTGGACTGCAACAACTCCCTGCACCCCTGTCCTGGTCAGGTCAGCACAGCTGGAGAAAATCCTGCCTCTGCAGCCGGGTTTTCTGCCCAGCTGGAAGGAAAACGTGTTGCTCTAAAGGGTGGCTAGATAGGCTGCAGTGTGGGTGTGTGCAGGTAAACCTGTGTGCAGGTATTAAGGAGTCTCTCTGTCTGAGGAGAAAGGAGATGCAGATGTAAAATACATAGGATAAATATGAAATCATGGAAGAATTTTTTTTTTCATTTGGCTTTTCAGACTATTCAGCCCTTTGTGCTGAAGACAGTTTACAGTATGTGAGTAACAGGAAATGAGGCTCTGAAATATTCCCTTGCTTTTCTGTATTGTCACCTTGTTACAAACCCCATCCCCCCCAAAAAAAACCCCAACAAACCCAAGAACTAAAAAATACCACACCTTTGGAAAACTGATTTTTCTTTTGTTCCTAAGGATTATGAAGGATATTTTTGGATCAAGCTTTTTATTGCCCTCTGAGGGTTATCTGACTGCAGATGGACTTTGTGTGTCAAAGCTTGCCTCCACCTTCTGAAAGGTTGCTGTCACAGCACAGAATAGAGATGGGACACTAAAACTAATTCTGCAATAATTGACCTGCCAGTCAGCCAGCTCAGCTGAGTCTCTAGTGTAAGTGGAACCCCAGTTACTAGAAATCCTCTTTCTTTCTTCTTAATTTTTAGTTGCTAATTCAGATATCATCTGAAGCTGCAACAGAAGAAAACACAGAGACTATCATTTATTACCTAAAGAAATTACTTGGGAGAACAGCTCAAGGTGTATTTGTACACCTGGGCAGTGAGAATGAGGCCACTGAACTACTACCATTACCAGGAGAGCTGCAACCAGGAAACTTCAGAAAATCATCCAATTATTTCGGTCCTTCTCTGAAATCTTCAGAAGAGTAGGCCAGATGGAAAAGGAATTTGTCATGGAATCTGACAGTATTGGCATCTGGTTTCCTTCTGGCCTGGGGACAAAACGTCTGAGTTAATATTTGAAGGCTTCTTTCCTGCATGAAATTGTGTTGTGGAGGCTTGGTCTCATCCCACTCTGTGGTCTAACTAGCTTCCTTGAATTCAGCTTAAGTGAAGATGTTGCTGCCTAGAAAGGTGTTGGGGAGAACTCAAGCCTCCTCCCTCTCTGCAGAGTCAGGCAGAAGAACTGGTTGGGGCTGCTCACTCCCAGGATTACTCGAGGCATCATTTCCACACTCTGTGTGGGACACCACTGTTCAGTCACTCCTTGCCTTGGCCTTCCCAGGCCCATTGGAGCTGTGGTGTCAACACCTGGGTGCTCCCAGCTGGTGGTGGGGCAGCTCCTGGGCGACACTGACTGCTGGCCATGGGTGACAAGCATGCCTTTTGTTAAAGACCTTCTGCTGGCACCCCGAAGTATGAAGTGGGTGCTGCTGGCAGGCTGAAATGTGACACTTCCATATGGATATGCTGGCACTGCTGCAAGCCCCCTGCAGGGATGTGAGCCAGGAACAACAGAACCCATATTAGAAGGGATTGCACTTCCTGGGAAAGCACTAGGGCAAATTTTCACATTTTCTGCCACTGGTGACACCAAGGCAGTGATATGAGAGGCACTTGGTGGAGTCTTCCCAACCTGCTAGACCCTCATTGCCTCCCCAGTAACCCCTCAAGAACCCACTATAACTTCAGGCAGGGACTGAAACAAGTGATGCAGTTAATGAACAGGAGAAAATCAAGGTGGTGAGAGATACCTGTCAGGTGGTGGCTGAGTGTGGATAAATGATAGTGGGGTGAAACCATCACGATAGTTTGGGGTGGCTTTGGCTGAAGCCACAGAATGGGTGCTGAGACAGCCACAGGGAGCAGGCAGTGTTGGACTGGGTGCTGCACTACATCATCGTTGCTATGCTTTCTAGTTGGAAACATTCCCCTGCCTGAAAATCCTCTCTTCCTCCCTTGTTTTTCTTCTCCACGCTGCAGTAATTCTGCTTGGGTGAGATAGAACTTGGCTTGCTTATCGCAGCAGAGGAAATCCAGCAAACACCCTTGGAACTGGGATGAAATAGGCTTGTTCTGTAAGGCTGAGTGGGTGGCTGTGAGACACTCGGCTGCCTGGAGATGCTTCAGAAGAGTAAACAGGGGTAGGAAGTCCCTACCCGAAAAGAACTCAGAGCAGAGATCCAAAGTGTGCTTGTAGGATGAGTGAGTACAGAAAAGCTGGTTTGATATCACACAGTTTAAAGCTTTGGCTTCACCCTTCACTTTGGAGGGAGAGGGAACCCTAGGAAAGAGAGATGAACCAAATATTCAACGGGATAGGAAATTCTCGTGCCCCACGAGACCAGCTAACTGGTGGAAACAATATCTAGTGCCCTGTCAACTGAAGAAAACAGCCCACTGCCGCAGGATTACTAGAGACTTTGAGATTTGCAGAAGAATGGCCCCTATTTTAAATCAAAGCTAAGTTAGCCTATCCTTCTCAAACCACTAGACTGAAGTTCCAGTCTAGCTTGCACCCACAAAACCCTAATGACTTCAGTGTGTGAGCTGAATCCAGCCTTTGGCCCTAGCTCTGCTGAGATACCTCAGTTCTGGGTTTGGCCAGACTCTGTGAATGCACACTCACAGTGCAGCCCTGGAAACTGAGGGAGGAGTTTTTTGTTTGATTTCTGATATTTACCTTCCCACCAAGCTGGTGCATGGAGAGCTTGGTGCCTGCAGCAGAGTGAGCACAGGCACTCATTTCCAGGGCCAGCTCTGGCTGGAAGCAGCTCTGGGTTTCCTGCATGGTGTGAAGAAGCCCTGCTGAAAGCCTCCTGTGGCCTTGACAACAGGGAGTTAAGAGAGGAGCCAAGTGGCAGTGGCCTCTCTGGAACATCTTCTGCCACCACGAGGATCAAAAAGCTGTGATTGTTTTTTCTGCTTCCCAGTGTAGTAGGTGATGTTGAGCAAGGAAAGCTGAGTTCAGGCAAAGGATTGTATTCAGCCATCTGGGGAAGAGGTTTGGGGAATCACAGTTTACCACTGATAAGACTGAGACTTGGTTGGCCTGATTTTTGTAGCACATGTGACCCCTGTGTGACTGCACTTGTAGCATGGGCATTTGCCACTTAAGATCAGGGCATGGATGTGTTGGAGCCTGGACACACAGGAACCCACCCCAAAAACCTTCCTGTGACAGCTCAAAGCATAAAACTAGAGAAGGGATGAAAAGCAAAACTATTTTCAATCCTCTTCTCTGTTTTGGTGTTTTGGCCTTTGAAGGAGTCTGTGAAATAGCGAGAGCAATGGAGTCAGGACCTTTGGATGACCACTACTCAACATGTTCTCCATGCTGCCATGAGACTTTCAAGAGTCTTTGGGTAACTGAATCAAGGAAACACAGAGTTCTTGCACTGCAAGAAGGATGAGCTGACAGGTTTTGTTCAAGTACTGAGTTTGATTGAGAGGCTGGGTTGGACTGAAGTGTCTCTCTGCCACATATAACTACTTAATTTCTGGCCCTTCTTAGTGCAATGACAGAACTCTGAGTTCAAGGATGGAAGTTCAGCTAAATAGTTTAAGAGTTACTATTTATTTCATGATTCCTTGCAGGAATTGGCATCACTTTTTGGATCTGAGGTCTGTACAAGCTTGTGTTTCTGATGCTGGCAGTGAGAGGTTGGGGACAGGGACAATCACTTTTTTAAACCTCTAACATGCTTGCTATTGTCTTGGCAACTCCAGCATTTGAGTGATTATGTTCCTTCTGTCCCTGCTGGTTATCTCTTTGCTGCTGCTGAGATGATTTGATATGCAGCAAGGCCAGTACAGCATTTCAAGCCTCCCTGCCTCTGCCTGCCTTCCTCCCAGCCTGGTGAGCAGAGTTATCACCAGCCTCTCTCAGAATTTGAAAAGGGTGCTTTCAGAACAAGTCTCGAGTACCTGGGAATATTTAAAGCAGCACACTAAGGTTGGGTTTTTTTTTTTAGCTCTGCATTGACATTCCTGTCTTATCGACCCCCTGAGCTTGTTGCTTTCATAGGAAGGAGAGCTATGAATGGTCCAGGAATGTGATGTTCCACTCAACCCTATCTCTTATCAGCACACATAAGGCTGCTGTGTCTTGTGGAGAGCTTTTCCATTGCCATTAGCAGCTCATTTCTTCTCCTAAATTTGCTTTTCACTTTATATATAACCTGCCTGTTCCTCTCCTGAAGTACCCATCCATCTGAAAAGGCAGCCACCTCAATTCCTTTGGAATCCCTTCAGCCCTGCCTGCTCCTGCAAGCCCAGGGCAGGCTATTCCAGCTTGCTCTGGGGGCACTCAAGCAATGTCCCTCCCCAGCTATTCATTTTGGAAAGAGCCTTCTCTGAGGCAGTGGCAGTGTTGTGCTTCAGTGGGTGCTGGTGGCCAGGGGGTCTGGTGCAGGGAGCAGTTCCCTGCAGCCAAAAACCAGTCCCAGGTGCACAGTGGTGGGTGGAATTGTATCTGCAATAAGCAGGTATCAATACACAGGAAGAAAGCTGTAGGGAATGATGTCTTTACAAGCCTTGCCAAGGGCACTCCAAGGGCCACACTTTGCCTGGAGCATCAGCTCAGTCACCACGGTGGGCGCCACGTGGACATGCAGTGGTGCTTGGAGAACCTGACCCAAGGCTTTTAGAAAGACTGATAAAGACAACCAGGCCATAAAAAAAAAGATAAAAATAAAATAATAATTAAAAAAAAGCCCTTTGGTATTTGTTTAAGAGATAAGATAAGCTGACAAAAATGCAGAAGACAATTGTTTACACACACACAGACACATAGACCAGGAAGAAAATTCTTTTCCAAAAATAGCTGCTGACTTTTTATTTATAGACTTTTTTTCCTCCCCTTTATTCTGACAAGAAGCAGAACATTTACATAAGGGGCAAAGAGATCTGATGATGAATAACTCTTTCTTGAGGAGACCAAAGTCCTCATTAGACCTGCCAGCAGGGACAGATGTCTGGGCCCAGGGATAGCACCAGAATTAGCAAGTATTATTTAACTGCCTGAAGTCTTCAACTAACAGCAGACAATCTCCTAGAAGTTCAGGGGCATTTTTTTCAAAGCATCAAAATTATGGCAGGTCTGGTTTATTCAGTTTAAAAAGTTTCATGGAGCAGAATAAAAGGCTTAGTTTGTGCCTGAGCTATACTTTATTTGTTGTGGCTCCTGCTCCCAGGCCCTTGACCACCTCCAGGCCAGCACGAAAAGTATGATAGAAGTCCTTGTTGTATCTGGAGTGCAGGACTGTGGGCTCAGGGGATGGTGGAGGAGGAGGAGGCAGGTTACAAGGAGAAGCCTCGTGCCTTGCAGTGCACGTAAAACAAGATGCCACCACGGGGCAGAGGATGACGGGAGCAGGGGCACGGAGAAACGCATTCTTTAGCTTTGTGCGCGTGTATTTTTAGTCTCACAGAGCACAGAACCAAACTTTGGACAAAAATAGCTGTCTGCTTACATAACATCCCTGCTTACAAAGCTCTCCCCGCTGAGGACCTGGGAGGCTGGTGGAGCAGGGGGCTGTCAGTCACAGCAGCCGTGACTCAGCGCGGACGCACGGCCGCGGTGTGCGGTGCTTACGCTGCACGAGGCGAGCGACAGCAGATGAGAGGCAACATCCCAGCCCCATGGTCCCAGGGATGAGGCAGGGTGTTGACCAGGGCAGAGAGAGGCAGATGGGGCAGCTCTTCCCCTTTTTTCTTATTTGCCCATGGCAAACAGGCAGGACGAAGAAAGGACTAGGGAAGGGTTTCCATTCTGTGGATTCCTGGTTGGGCTTTGTTAGAGTTTCTTGAACAGCAGATAGTCCCGATCCTGAACCCTTGCTCTCCGTTGCCTTGCAGTGGGAGTTGTTGGTCTGACATGGCCCAGTTTTAGTGTCACTGTATCCCTGCCACTGCTGTGAATGACTTCTCAGAAGTGAGATTCCAGCTCAGAAGTTCTGGAGCTCAAGAGGTCTGGAGACACGGTTCACCCTTTGACCCTCTCCTTAGGACAGAGGCATACTCACGCTCAGGGGAAAGTTGCCCAGTCACATCCCAGGCTCCAGTTATTCCAGTGATAAACAGGGGAGTGTGGTGTCAAGGGTGCTCATTCTTTCCATTTGCACTTTGAACATGCATGGTTAGAGATTAGTAATGTGTCATCCTTTCTTCATCCTGTTTTCCCTTGGCAGCCCTGCTGTAAGTGGATGAGCCCGGGCAAGTAGGTGATACTGGTTTGTTTGCCAAAAGCAACATTACATGGTGATAGCACTCGTTGACTCTGAAGGACCAGTTCTGCTGAATGTACTTGTTTTCCTGAGGCACCAAGGTGGAATGGGTTTCGGTTAAAAATAACTGACCTCCCCGTGCTGAGCCTAAGCATTTTTCCTAGGAAGCCACTTTTAACCGCAGATGGCCACCAGATGCAGTGGTTATCCAGGAGATCAAAGCTGGAAGCCAACCATGGGGAGGAGATGAATTCTTTCCTTTTGCTATCAGACCTTCTCAAGTGGAACATCTTCCTGGTTATCCACTGGTGGTGAAGGAAAATGTTTGGGGGGAATGTGTGGGAACATTGGGTCAATGAGAGACGTGCAGTGGTGGCTGTATGTGTGCACGCTTGGAAACAAACACTGACTGCTGATGGATTCTGAGAAAGCCAGGGCTGTCCATTGTGTCCCAAAATAGCTCATGTAAACAGGTGGCCTTACACTGCATCCATACTCTGTGATGGAGATATACAGCCCTGAAACGTAATTTGTTATGCAATTTATCAAAATAGTCATCCCCCAGGGACCTTAGGGCCTTACTGGGAAGAGACAAGGAAAAACGAGAGACAAGCTTGCTTTACTGAGATAAATAGTAAGTTGCTTTCTAATGCCTTGGAGTGATTTTATTGGGACTCTTGTGCGACGTCAGAATACAGTGGTGCATTTATAGAAATGTTATTTTTATCTTAGCTATGTGGAGGGGTGGTGCTAAAATATCCATATTGTTAGTGGCCATGAAGACAATCTCTCCCAGCTCCCTGTCTTTCCAACAGCGCCAGCTCTGGGTGCTGTTGGAGGCCAGGTCCCTCCATCGTTCTCTCAGGGGCATGTACACACCTCACGTGTGGGATGCAGAGGGGTCTGTGGGGGTGTGTTGGGGGCAAAGCACAGCCTGGCAGCTTGGGAGCAGACAGACCTGCTCTCTGCACTGTTGTTCTTGACAATGTCACACTAGGTGTACTGCTTGCCCACAGGCTCAGTGCTGACCCTGGAGTGTGGGGGCCCTTCCCTGTGTCTCAGCTGTGATGGCAGGATCCACTGCAGCTTTGGAGGTGCTGGCAGGGACTCCTTATCTCTCCTACAGCAGGGCCCAGCTGGGATCCATGCAGGGACCTTCATGTGCTTCCCATTTGCTTCAGCCTCAGCCTGACAGATCTCACCTTGGCAGATTCTACCTCCAGCTAATTTTTTTATTCTGTTATTGAGAGATATTCAGACATTTCTGAAAACAGAGGGAGTGAAAATGCAATGTTTTCCACCAGTTAAAAATTTGATTAGCTTTTTCTGGAGCAGCTCTAATACTGGGAATTATACAGCTCTACTGCTGGGAATTATGGAGTATGTTGGGACCCGGTCTATTAGCCAGGCCAGTACCTCTAGGTTATGCTGTGTCAAACCTTGGAGGACAGGAAAGTAGTTTGCATATGCTCATATGGATTTTACAGAGAAATTCCCAGAAGACTTTAGATGCTTTAAGCAAGTCCAAGTCAGGGACTGAGTGAGACTTTGGCAGTTGGCAAGGCTGTGTCCAAATACGTGAGTTGGAGGCAAGAAGAATGTCTTCCTGTGCTGTTAGTGCTCATCCTGCTACTGTACAGATCAAACAAAAGATCAAACAAAACCCCCGAGAACATGAACAGAAGTGTCTTCAGAGCGGAACCTGAGTATGGCACAATAAAAAGGTGCATGGAGGGGCATAAAACAAAATCCAGAATTCTCATTCAGTGAGTGATCATGGTCCAGAACAGGACCTGAATGTGGGAGGGGGAAATGGTCTGCAGTCGTGCATTTGGTGGTTGGGCAGTACTACCTGCACAGTGAGTTAAGGAGTTAAAATCTCCAGAGACCTCAGTGCAGTACCCTCAGTAGGCTGTGTTGGATTTTCATGGAAATCTTGATTTGTTCAAGTCCCACCACAGTGGCTTAAATCCATTCTGCAAGCTCCCTTGATACCTCATTGTTGGAGGAATCAAACCCTAAAGGCCTTTGAAAGCTCCTGCTGAGCACTGATTGCTTTTCTCCTGGTCACTTTTCTCTAACTCTGGCTTGTTCTGCACCATTCGCTGTTCTCATGGCCTGGCGTCAGTCCATGGTTCAGGAGGGTTTTGCTATAGATTTTTACAGGACCAAGATGTTGCTGTAGGTGTTACACATCACTGCTGTAGCTGTACAACCTGACATCTCTGCCTAGACAGGCTGTGGGAATTAAGTGAAGCATTTGCCCCAAAGGCTTTTCCCCACCCATCCGGCTCTCATTGTGTCTGTGAGGACTTTCTGTCCCTGCACAATACTCTTTCCTAGGATGTTCAAAGTATTAAAAGAGGGCAGGTTTTCGTGCAAAAGCAAGTCACAGGCAGATCTGATCCCCAGCACTGCTTTACAAACTGGAGAACTAGCACAGAAATGTAATTCCCTTACCTTTGTAATTCCCTTACCTTGAGTGCTTGCGGGCTGCTTAGGGGACAGGTACCACCAAAAGTGGCACATGATGCATGACCAGCATCTCCTTTACATAAAGCCCCACGAACCAAAATCAGCCTTTTCCAGCAGAGAAAAGGCAGAGAGATATGTGTCGAGTCTTGTTTGTACCCACAATACCACGCACATGTTCCTAGCTTTTTATAGAAACACTCTTGTTTCTCTGGGTGTGCATTGGTTTGGGTTTTTTCATTTGTGGGGATTTATCCCACGAGTTGGTCCAATCAGCTTCCAAAGTTGGGTGATCATGGGAGGCTGTATAGTGAAAATAACTCGTGAGAACTGAAAAAGAAGAACGCTCAGGACATCCAGGCTATTAATAAAAGCGAGTGTTGCAGATCCCGGTACAAGTTTGCTGCATCAAGGACACCGAATTTGCTACCCAAACTCTTTTGGCTCTTTCAGCAAACAGAGCACTTGAGCTGATGTTGAATTTATGATATTTTGGTCTCCATTCTGTGCAAGTGAAGTTGGTGCAAACCTGCCCGAGGGGCATGGGTACGGCGCCATTGCACAGGAACGCTGTGGAGCATCCCGTGGCACCACTCCCATGGAGGCAGAGGGCTCACCGGTGATTTTGGCACGGCTATGCCCGCTGCAGGTGGCTTTGGACACCCCCAGCCTACAGCATGGCTGTGTTTCTTCCCCTCTCACCCATGAACATGCACACTGCTTTAATCCAGGGCCAGGAGCTTCCTGCTGCTTCATACAGCACTTGCAGCATTGATTTCCAGTCTCTGCACTATGGGAGCAATAACTAACCGAGCTGTAATGTTTTCCATTGCATATTTAGCTCTGTATGCACAGTGTGCCCTTGCCAGAGCTTGGATTTGCAATTCCAAGGCCTGGGAAATGCATGCACGAGGTACATCTTTAGTGAAGGATCCCAGTCAAGGTGATGCTTTCTCCACCACAACTTTAAAGATCAGCATACAAACAAATTGCTGCACTTCCAACGGGACACTTCCAGGAATATAGAAGAGCTTGCTTTATTGTGATCCACATCTTCCAGGCAGATCTCAACCCCCACCTTCCACTTCCCTCCGTATTGTGCTGATGCCAAATCAGCAAATGTTCAGAGAAACAGGATAGGCCACAGCTGTAAACCAGCGATGGCATCTTGTGCGTTGGGCTGTTGTTGTTTTATTTAGCATGAAAGGCTGGAGTAGGGCAACACTGAAATTACATTGGCCAAGATAATAAATGGATCAGACAAATATAGCTGGGCATATGCTGAGTGTGGGTATGGGTTTTTAATTTCCCTCCTTCAAACCAAGATCTATAATAAGATGTTTCCTGGCTTGTGTGTGAGTGTTTTTAATAGCTGCTTCTTCTTTTTTTTTTTTTTTTTCTTACTGGATATTTCTGGACATGGCTGTACTGGCCAAGCCCTGCACAGCAGCTACAGTGAAAATTGTTTTACATCTCTGAGCTGAGAGTACAGTAGGTGCCATAAACTATTCTTCAAGTCTGCTCTGTCAACGGGTGAGCACATTAGCAGCCTTTCTTTGCAAACTGAAGCAGCGTCATATGGCAGAGGAAAGAGGTTTTGTTTGCAGGAAAAAAAGCACAATCCCCAGCTGGCTGCTTGCTGGAGCAAGGGGGATTGTGCTTTTATTTTATCTGCCTCTGAAGTCACAACAGGTAATGGATTTGCTCCTTGATCCTCTCCTTTGTCAATCCCAAATCCAGTCCAGTCTGGACCCCAACTCTTCTCTGAGGGCCTGCAAATCCCACAGCCAAGCAGTAAGCAGGAGATGCTGCAGGATTAAGGGGCAGAGGGGCTGGTAAGCAGAAAGCTTCCCACAGAGTCATGCGCACACACACACCACCAGCAGCCACTGCCATGGATTTGCATGGAACCACACTTCTCCTCAGCTCTGCTGAGCCCATACTGTGCCCATCATCTCTTAAACTGAGTTAATTCAGTTTTATTTTCCCCATTCCTGTCCCACAGTACAAAGGCAGGATGCTCAGGGGCTCACCCTGGGCAGCAGCATTTCTCCATCCCTGCAAAAGCTGGTACGTCACCTGTGGATAAAGCAGGGCTTTGGGGCTGCAGTGAGTCATACGTGGCCACTCCTTGAGCTGGACTTTAAAGTACCTGCCAGGGAGGCAGCTTATTAGAAGCCCTAGGAAGTGTGTGTACTTGCTTAAAATCCCCTTGTCAGATGTCATCTTAATGACGAATCTCAGCTTTTACTCAAACAAAATGATCCCACACCTGGCTTTAGCAGCTTTGGCCGAGGTGGCTCAGAGGCCCAACGGTGTGTCCAAGGTATGCTCTTATTTCAACCAGCAGGATTTATTTTTAAAGTCAGCATCATGGCTGGAAGAGGCCTGAACTGCAGCCACCCTCAGAGTGGAGCCAGCTCCCACATCTCAAGGAGGACATTTCTAAGCCTCCTGCATAATACTTGAACTTTGACATGAGTCAGCATTGTAGTGATGTTGTGGGAAAGGCAAACATGGGACTAAGGAAGTGTGTTCCACTAGAAAAGATCAAACGAACTCGACCTACTGAGACTGAGGAAGGACATTTTTCCAGGCACAAGCCAACAAAAAAAAAAAGAGAGAAAGAAAGAGAGAGAGAAAAATATATTTCTTCTAAGATACTTGCATCCCACCTCTGTGGAATCAAGCACTGGGACATCCCTGAATGAAAAGGGGAACAAAGGAGCACTGGAGCATTAGCTCCTGCTCTGATTAAGACTTCAGTGGGGAAATACTTTACTTCTGTATCTCTTCTCTTCATCTCAGGGATGGGATCATCACCATCATGTTAACAGAACAAGTAATCAGATCTTATCATTTCAGGGCCATGTCAGTCCTTCTGATAAGCAGATTTATAGCTCCAAGTGGGTGCAGAGTCAAGAGTCAGCAGTGGCTTTAGGAAAAAATGAGCATGAAAGTGGGTTCTGCTGTGAGTGGAGAAGGACATCACCCTGATCAGTCCTGGCTGTCTTCTGCAAGTAATAATGCATATTCCTCTTGGACCTCTGAAGAAGTTAATGGTGGGCAGGGGAAGAAAATAGAACCCAATCATTTCCATAGGAATGCAATTCACTCCTGGGTCTTAAATGCCAGCTCCCACCACGATTTTGCCACTTCATCCCCAGTGTGATCCCAGTTCTGATGAGCTGAGCCCTAACAGGTCCTCTTGTCAGGGTGCACATGTAGGGCAGTATGTCTGGAATCAACTTTACAAAGGGTATCTGTCCCTGCCTTCCCCCGCGTGTCTGGCTGGGCCATGCTCAGCTGCTGGGATAAGGAGTTCTGGGAGCAACTGCAGGGGCAGCTGTACTGCTGAGGGGCACATCCCTCACACCCTTTCTGCTCTGATTGGAAAGGGGCTGTCCTGCTGCAGGTCCCACCCCAGCTGTGCTGCCATGCCCCAGGCTCAGCTCCCATTCACTCAGACCAGCTGCAGGCCTGGCTGCAAGTACCCAGGGCTGGGGAAAGTGCTGCTGCTGCTGAGAAGGTGGCTCAGCAGTGGATGCTGAACAGCTTCTGCCTGTAGGGAAAGGGCTTTCTGTAAGTGCTGTCTTAGCTGGCTGTGTGTGTGGTGTTTTACTGAGGGCCCTGCCCTGCTCAGCCTGCACTGCAGCTGCAGCTGCAGCAGAGGCAAAATTGACATTATCCTGCAACATGTTGAGAATTAGCCCCTGTTCCTTGGACCTCTTGGGTACCAGGTCTGCCTGGGCTTGTGTTTCACCTTTGAGCTAAAATGTCCCATGGCCAGCTGTCAGGAGTATATTCTGGCTGCACTCAGCTCATTTATCAGAACCTCAACATTGCATCTGTCCCCATTTATTATCCCAGGTCTACCAGGTGGAATTGCCAGGGCCCCTCATGGCAGAGTGAATCCTGGGCTGCAGGGGCATCCTGATCCTGCAGCTGGGGGCCCCTGGCCATTGCAGAGCCTCTGCTGGTATCCCCCAGCATCCTCTGCCTGCAGGAAGAGCACACACCTCAGTGCCCCAGCAGGCACCCTACAAACAGGCTTTTGCTCCCAAACATAGCCATGGTGTTTGTGTTCCTTCCCTCCAACAGTTCTCACTTCCCAGGCATTACCAACACATCCATGCATCCAAGCAAACTCAGGCCCGGGGCGCCATGAGGGTGTCCCAGGTCACACAGGTGTCCCTGTGTCCGTGCAGACCGTGCTTGGCCTGTCTCTTCCTATGGAAGTGGTGCCAACCAGGAGTTAAAAGGTTCCATGACGCCTGCTAAACAAGGCAGAGGCACCTCCGGTTTGGGAGGGTGCTCAGGAAATTCTTGTTGGAATCAACCCGCAGCTGGCTGCTTTCCTCCTGTGCTGGCTTGTGCCGAGTGATGGCTCCCCATTTTCCTGAGATCCAGCTCTGCAGATGTGCATGGACACCTCCCCAGCCTGGGATGAGGTGGTGCAGTGGGACCATTGTGCCTGGGAGAGCCTGCACAGTAACATCCTACATTAACAGTGATGGTTTCGTGATTGCCTCTGCTGCTGTGGCATTGTCCCTTCTCGCCAGGTCAATCGCCACCTTTCCCTGGGAACGTTCCTGCTTCCCCGGAGGTTGTGGAGCTTTGATCACACTCCAGGACACTGGGATGGAGCACACAGCCATCCCTAAGCCCCTCCTATGCTGACCCCGAGCAAGAGGACCCTGAAGCTGGCTGGCAGTGGGACCACAAGGCTCGGGGCAGGGTGTGCCTCACCTGCCTCGCATGCCTGAAAGGAGATGGGAGTGGTTTGCCCTGTCCTTGGAGCAAGTGGGATTGGTAGCAAAATCCTTCCTCTCAGGCCATGATGGGAGCAGGAGTTAATTCACCCCTGACACCAAGTGTTAAAGTGTTTGTTCTGGCAGCCAGTGCCAGGAATACATTTTTGACAAAGAGATATTGGGTAAAATGTAGTGGTGTAGTGGTGACCCAAGGAGGTGTAATTAGCTCTGCTGTCACATAGGAAAGGACATGTTTGTACAGATTATTTCCAATTTCTAGCAACACCTGCTCACTTGCTTTAACCAGGTCTCTCAAAATAAGGACTAATTAGCACTTCCTTGGAAGGCCAGCTCTCTCCAGGCAATGGCTTTACCTTTCAATTGGTATTCCTTCTGCAGGAAGGCACATTAATTACTGCATCAGGAAAAACTAATGGTCCAGGAAACCATTTTTATGCCTAAAGCTAATTCAAGGAGAAGGCAGAGCTCACTGGATCTGGAGTTGCTTGCTCATGCCAGGCATGAGGGCTGTGCAGTGAGTTTCCTTCTCTGCTTCCTTGAATGAAAACAGAAGCAGGTAGAGCAGGAAAAGGACTGACAGCCTGAGCCTGTGGGGTAGCTCCTGCATATCTGTGCTTGTTGTCATGTCCCTTGGAGACAGATGTGTGACCTTCCAGACAATAGAAATCCCTGTTCCCCAACTGACCTTGCTGAGCTTCACACATAATTTAACATGCCTTATAATATTTTATAGACTCCACTCTGTAACTCAGCATTGAGCCATTATTTAATGAAATGACCCCCAACAGGGAGCTTAGGAGAACTAATTGTACATAAAAGCTTTGGGGCTGGGGTGGTGGGAAACATCTGCAAATGCTTTAAATACTGAATTTTTTGTCTCTTAATATTTATTAATTTATAGCCTGTATTCTGGTTGCAGTTCTGCAGATACACTTCAGCATGGTGTTGTTTAAATCTGGTGCCAGTGCAAACCAGTATGAGACTCAGGCCCAGAGTAGTATTTTAATTGTTCTACAACCATTTTGCCAGCTGGGACCTTTTCTTAATGGCACTGGTAGATGTGTGAGAAAGCAGTTGCAGGAGACTTCTAAGGGATGAAATTCAAGTTAAATCCCTTTATCAGTGCAACCAAGAATCTGGATACTCTTCCAGGCAGTTTTGCTTGAGATCTCCTTATGGATCTCAGTCCACACCCACAGCAGCAGGAGCCTGAGCAATGGGCAGCACTGAGAGGAACCCCCTTGCAAGAAAAGAACATCTATTTATTGTTTTTTTCCTCTTCATTCTTCTCAACACCTAATTTGCAAAATAAATACAATCCATTGGGTTTTGATGACCACTTGCATGCTTTGCATAATGTGATGTCTCATTTTATTATTACGTTATGTTTTAATATTCTTTATTGATTTATTATATCCAATATCTCAGCAGACCTGTCAGCTTACAGCAGAGTCCAGGGAGCTCTGGTGTCTTGACACAGCTTGCAAAGGATGACACGGAGTCGCCCATTGTGACTTTGTGTTGGGGATGGGGGAATGAAAGGGAGCAAGTCTTACCCTCAGGAGCCAGGAGAAAAAGGCACCTTGAGAAGCCCCTGAGTGCTATGGGTGGGATGAAGTGAAAGAGGGTGCAGGAGCTCTGGTTCTTGTGCCCCAAAGGGCTTTATAGCGTGCCAGCTGCCATGAATGAGCACAACTTCTGGTACAGGCTGATGAGCAATATTTTTCCTACTGCTGCTGAAGCCACTGGAAAAATCTGGCTGATCCAGGATGTCACGTCAGAACCTAATTCCCATTTCTGCGAACACCCATACACTGTGTTCAGTGCTTAATAAAGGTAAGCTCCAGTCAATGGGAAAATGTGCTTAAGAGCTTTATTCCCTTTCTTAAGCACTCTGCTGAGTCTGGCCTCATGCAATGCATCAAGCACTCATTACCCTTATCTTTTATTGTTTTAATGCAGATAGTTGTGTGGGAATAACCCTCTCACCACAAAGGTGGGGATTTTTTGGAGGAGAGGCCACCCTGTGCATATGCACTTATTAATAACCAGGTGTTTGGGTGATGTTCTGGCTTTCTGCTCTGAGGAAATAAAGGGGAGGAAACATGATTGTCTTGGAGCAGGTACAAAGCTTTGAGATACCTGGCTTGGAAGAAGTTGCAGAAAGTGTTTCCCTTTGTATTGCGGGGCCTGGCAGCCCAGTGAGATAATAGAAGATAAAGCAAATTGTATGACAATGGAAAATGCTGAGCTCCCTCAGTAATTAAAGGTTGTGTAAGACGGTCGCATGGCTTGCAAGGATTATTAATGCAGTCACGTTTGTGTTATATAAAGGGCAATTAAATGCAGCCTGCTTACCACTGATTGCACCCTTTGCCTGGCACGGGTAGCAGTGGCTGCACAGCCAGGCAGCAAGGGTGGCTCGGGAAGCAGTGACTGCCAGCAAAAGGAGAGGCTGTGGGATGCAGGGTGCCCAAAGCTTTGAGGCCATTGCTGTGCTATGGCTTTGGACAAATCTCCCAGCAGATTGTGTTCTCTCCCTGCCACACAGGCAGGAGAGTGCCTTTTCATCCCACCATGCCACAGCCACCGAAGCCTCCCTAGAAGAACTTTTTGGGGTCTGCCTAACATAGGCAATAGTGAGGTATAAGCAGTTCTCAATAGATACCTAGGCTAGCCATGGATTATAGATTGGTGCACCTGAAGAAATTTTGCCAGGATAACCTGAGGAAGCTGAGAGGTGAGGGAGGAGGGAAGATCCTGGCAACAGCCACTGCACAGCTGGGAGCCAGTCTCAGCCCTGAGAAGGCTGCCTAGCTTTTGGCAGCCCCACTTCATCTGCGGGTACCACTCAGGAGCATGGGGTGGCACAGGTCAGAGAAGGACAGCTTGCTGAGGCAGTACAGAGCAGACCGGGCTGAGGATGCCAGCTGGTCCCACTGGGACTCCCAAAACCCAGTTTCATCAGCAATGAGGTGGGAAAGATGGGAGTGGGCCTGGCCAGAGTTTTCTGGCAGCTCCACCTCCAGGATGAAGGGCAGCTTCACTCATATGATGCTGCACATGAAAGTGAACAGCAAGAAGGGCCTGAAGTGATTTGTTACCTGTGTGGAGATTGCAGTGAGCATTTTCCACTAGTTCCATTTCCCTCCACAGCAGGGAGAGACAGAGTATCCAGACCAAGGAGAAAGGAGTGTAAACTCCTGGACATCAGCTCCTGTAAGCCCTTAAACCCCTGGCTGCCGGCAGAGGGTTCCTCCTGGTGCTGAAGAGGGGTTCAAACAGAGCTAGGGAGGCCTGGGCTCTGTAGGATGCCCTGCTTTCTGGAGCTCTGTCTGTCTGCTCCTGGTGGGACAGGCAAAGGAGATGCTCCAAACCCACATCTGAGGCTGCTGGGATGCTGTGAGCACATTGTGTCTCAATGTTCCTGATTATTTTTCTGTGTTCACGATTGTTTCCCTGGGACTCCTGTCCTCAGTGCAAGGGTGCTTCTTGAGCAGTGGCAAAGGCTGGAGATAAGAGTACACGGGAGAATGAGCTAGATCTACTGTTTTCTCCATGGAAACATGATTGGCACTGAGCTGCTAGGCCCAGTAAATCCAATTATGGCTGTAGGCAGAAATGTGTTTCAAGCAAAAAAGCCAAGCTGGAGTAAATGAAAATATAACTGTGTGCTGTAGAATTGTTTGGGCTTGGTCTTTGTTTTTTACAGTCCCAACAACTGCTGACAACAAACCTGTGGGATGTGTGTGCTGAGTGATGTTTCCTGTGAAGCCATAGTAAACTACACCTGCCCTGAATTATGGGACAGTCAGCCAATGCCAAACATTTAAAGAGTGAAATACTTCTGGAAAGTCCCTTTCCATGTAAGGGACCTGAATAACCAAAACCTGAGCTTCTGGAGATGATCGCTGGGAGTCTTTAGCTTTCCTTCCAGACAGTCCTGCCCCAACAGCCAAAAAGTGGCTTGTGAGAAATCACTTTTAAATACACACTAGCATTCCTTGCAATTCAGGGGACCTTTTTTAAAGACACCTGAGCTATGCAGAAAAATGCTGTGAGGTGAGGAAGACACAAGATGAGTCTGAAAACCCTGCTTAGAGATGGATACCTATCCCAAATAATCACCACGAGCTTTCCTCCTCTATTTTTGTAATTCCCCATCCCCACAGGTGATGTTTGGTTGGGAGTCAAAATAATTTCTTGCAGCTAAAAAGCTGCAACTGGGATCTGAACACAACACTTTTCCATATAAACCCAGGCAAATTAAGAATAAAATTCATCCAACTTCAGCCCTACCTTTGACACAGTGTTTTAGCCCGCTCAGCCTCCTCCATGCAATCCTGGGTAGCACTGTTGGCATCTCCTGCTCCCCAGACCATCCTACCAGACAGGGCAAAAGCCCTTCATCCCACTTTTTCTCATGGGGAGGAATCTGCCACAGTCTTCAAAACCATGGAAGGAATTAATTGCTTTAACTGCACATTGTGGTGGGTACAGCTCAGTACCTTTTTAATTGGCATCTCTCCTGTGTTTGTTGCATTCTCTTATGAAATCTCATGATTGGTTGGAGATCTATTTTGCTTGTTTAGTCACTGGGTAGCAAACCTGTGGAGAAGTCAGGAGACATGGATGGCTTTTCCAGTGTTGCTACCAACTTTGCTTGACTCGCTTTTAAATGCTTATCCAAAAATAAAATATGATTTGTTTCCCCATCTGCAAAACAGAGGTTGTTGCTCAATCCCCTTTAAAAACTTCTCTAAGAACTTGGAGTAGAAAGCAGCCAGTGGGCTCCAAGTTGAGTGAGTTTCCATTTTTCAAACCCATAACAGTTTTAATTTTGTGCTTTGAAATAGAGAGAAGTACGGAAATGTTCAACTCTTTTTTTTGGGGGGGTGGGGGTGGTTTTTAAAAGCTCTATAATTTTGGTATGGTGGGAGAGTTAAAAATAAATTCTTCCCACAAGATTTCAGCCTTGCATTGGCCCAAATCTTGAAGGAAGCAATATTGCCGTCGATTAGAATTGTCAGGCTTCGGCAATTCTGTGTTGTGGAAACCAAGTACCAGGGCTGAGGCATGGGGCCTCATCCCAGGTACACTCTGCCTTCTCGTCTCTGTTATTCCCAAGTGGAAGCAGCAAAATGCCTCTGCTCCGAAGGGATCCATTTCAGGCTGCCCAGGGAGGAGCTGCCAAGCCCGCAGAGAGGCAGCTCCCTCTGCAGAGGAGCACAGCCAGGTGCTCTCCTGAGCACAGACACGTGGGCAGGAATCACCTGCCTCCTCCATGTGGACTCTGCCCGCAAAAATCAAGCCCGACTGACTGCACTGGAAAAGTCATCCCTGCCACCCTCACAGTGCCGGGCAGGCCAGGGGACCATTCCATGGATCCAGGGAGAGGTGCACAACCCCCTGCACCGCCGATGTCCTTTGCAGACCCGGGGCAGGAGGGACTCCTCTCACTGTGCCAGCAGCTGGAGCAGCCCAGTGCCCCCATCATTCCTGAGACTGTCCCCCTCCCGCCCTGGCCGTGGGTCCGGGCTGGAAGGAGACACCCTGGCTGGCGGCCACGGGAAGTTCTCTGGTTGCGCAGGTGGCCCCACGCAGGTAGCTTTGCTTAATGGTATTAAACAGAGGGGGATAATGTTACCTCAGAGATCAAGTGGTGAGCTTTGTACAGTGTGACCTGCGGCAGCAGTGGGAGCATCTCCTGCCACAGAGAGGCCTGGGATGTCATGGGGAGCAGGTAGGGGGCAGATTTACTGGGGAAAGAAGCTGGTTAAGTCCACCTGGAGTGGGTGGACTGCTCTCAATAAAACCCACCTATCCCCAAGAGTGTATCCTTCTGTTTGAGGGCAAGAGCTTAGTTTAATTTTATAAAAATTTAACTATTATTTAGGGATTACCTCCAAACATGCCAGAACCATTTATCCTCCTCTACCTCCTCTTGCCCAGACCCGTCATCAACCCAGGTCTACCTCCAAACGTCTTGGAGCCATTCATCCCTCTCCATCTCCTTTTGCCACCACTTTCCACCACTGCCACTGCTGGAAATGAGCTCCATGGTAAAAACCATCCATTTCAGAGGAGGCCATGTGTCTGCAGCTGTGTGAGTCTGGGGCAGGAACCAAATATCACATAACAGATCAGCGAGGCGGTGTCAGGATCTGCTTGCTGGCACGTGGGCGGAGGGCAGGCGGACAACGTGCCCACAAGTTGCTGGCTCGGCTCTGGTGACACTGGCAGCTTGTCCTGTGCCCTCCCTGAAAAGCTGGCTCCTGCTGGGATGAGAGCCACTGCCAGGTGCCTGCTGTCACCTCGCCAGGCTTGGGGTGGTGCACACAGGTACAGAAAGAAGATGCCACACAGGGGAAGTTGTGGTGGATATGTGTAAGTACATACATATACAGGGCTGCTCATCTCCATTGTCAACACAGAAAATGCCAATTTCAGTCACACAAAACCATTAAAAGAGGTGATCCCTTGACTGCTCTGAAGGCAGGACAAACTTCAGGCAGGTTTCTGTTGGAAGGGAGAAGTGATGACCTCTTGATGAACCAGGGCTGGAAGCAGACAGTCACTCCTATTGAATCAGCATCGTGTAAAGCTGGCCTCATTAATGAATGTCAGAGAGCCTGCCTGAATCTGAGGTTTAAGGCTCTGCTTTTTCTCTTTTAATTGCATTTTCCAGAGTTCACAGGCCAGAGTAAGTGGGGAAATTTCTGATGGGTCAGAAATGGCTGTGGTTTGGAAAGAATTTCAGGCATCCTTCATGTGACCTCCTCCTCCTCCTCCTCCCTGTGAACAATTGTTGCTTTTAAAAGAAGCAGCAATAATGGGGGACCAGGGGATCTGCCTTGCAGAAATCTTGCCCTCAGTCCTGTTTCTTGCAAATCCCTTCTTTAACCTGTGGACAAGGAGAGGCCAGGAAGATATCCAAGGATAGGGGGCTGGCAGTCAGCCACCCCTGCCCTTCTCTCCTGTGTGAGCAAAAGCCTACGGCAGCCACCAGGCAGCTTATGGGAGCAGCCACAACTCCAATGCTATTGGTGGAGTTTGGGGTTAATCTGGAGCCAAGTCAAGGTTTGCAGAGCCCCAGGAGTGGATGGGAGTCTCTCCCTAAACAGAGATGGGGGAAAGCCCCTGTGCTCCCTCACTGACTCAGCTGGCCCGGGCAGCTGGCCTGGCTGATCTGAAATAATCCAATTAAGGCTGCACGGTGGGAATGCCTCTCAGCTGAAGGCTTGATTGAATAAAGGCTGCAAGATTTAGCTAATAGTGCCCCAAATCCCAGCAGTGTTTAACATTTAGAGAGTCAGTTGTGCCCCCTCAGCTCTTCCTTTGCCACGGGCAGGACATGATTCAATTGGCACCAGCCCACCAGGGAGTGAGTGTCAGGCTGAGCCTGGAGCAGGACAGCAAGGGGACCAGAACAGGCATCCCAGCCTCAGTTTCCCCACCTGCAAAACCAGTGGTGCTCTTGAAAGGTGCAGGGCACCCCAGGCTGTCCTGCAATAGATGTGGGGAAGTTGTAGCACTGAGTTAAATCACAGGTGTTTCTCTGGGGGGACGCATGCATGAGGAGGGAAAGGAGCTGGGCTTTTCAACATGTTCTAGCAGCCTGGCAGTGATCTTTCCATGAAGTGTTTTAGGCTTTCTGATGAAAAGGTGGAGGAAGGCATCCTCAGCTCTTGCTGACTGCCCTACACTTCCTGTCATTGCCATGGAAGAAGCTGGACTCAGCATGAACAGGTAACCATTATCTCTGTAAAACTCTGAAAAAAATTACTTTCCTTGGGTCCAAGATTCTGATATCAGGGCTGGCTGCTGCTCACCTCTACCTGTGGTTCCCAGGCTGCAAAACCCTGCTGTGGTTAAATCTAAGAGGCAAGATGATGTGTGAGGGCCCAGATCCTTGCTTAGATGTCACACTGCAAAACAGGAGGGTGTTTGCAAGAGAGGGAGGGATGGGGAATTTTTTTTAAGTTGTTGTCATAATCATTTTAATAGTAAGGAAAAAAAGCTCCCTTCAAAGATTACCTCCTTATGAATTTATAGTCCTCCAACCCAGTATTTTATGATCTCAACAAGAAGCTCATAAAAACAAATATTTGGAAAGGGTGAGGAAAAGGAAAAAAAAAAAGGTATAAAAGAGGCACCGGCAAGTCTCAACTGAAAACATGGAGGGAGGTTTCCTAAGGCAAGAGTTCCCATAGAAGGAGCTGGACCAGCTCAGCAGGAGGGGATGTGTTATGGGATACCTTTTACTTGGGCTCTCCTCAGTGCTGGTGGGTTGGGAGACTTGGCTGTGGTGGTGAGGTGCTCTCAGCTCAGGGGCACCCTGCAGAGGGGAAGCAGGGAGGACACAGAGGGCTTTGCTTCATCCTTGGGCAAAATTCTTCCTCATCTGAGGCGTCTGCAAGGGGATTGCTCAGCTAGGAGAGGGGGTGTCTGGACTGGAGGAGGTGTGGGTCTGGAGGATGCTGTTGTGGAGAGGGGGAGGCATGTGCAAACTGCTCAGAGCCCCTCATTTCTGCAGGGATTCAGGAAACGTGTTTAGTTTGACCTGAGGCTGGAGAGGGTTCACAAAGGTGGAGTGGTGCCCAGCAAAAGGCCCTCTGGCAGGTGGGCACAGGCCCTCTGCTACCTGCATATGGCAGAGATGCCTCTCCTTAGAGACACTGACAGCTACAAATGACAAGGCAGTACATAGTAAAAACACAGAAATGCTGAAAATCTGGTATTCAGCAGTGTCAGTTTCTGTGTGAGGGAGGTTTGGTGGTTTCTTTCTTTCTTTTGCCTTTTGTTCTTCGTGCTCCCCAAAGGCTCAGCTGTATTTCAAATGTTCTGGTTCAGCAGCCTCTGAGCACCTTCCCCTTCAGTGCTGATGGAAAGGAGCAGACTTGGCTCTGCAGGAGACCTTTTGCTGAGTCTGGTGTCCCAAGAGCAGCCTGGCCACACAGCTGGGCTGCCTATGATCCAGGGAACTTAAACACCAAAGCTGCAGGGGTCTGCTACATAGATAAGTTCATTGCTCCTTCCAGACACTTCAAAGCCAGCAAGGAACATCAGTCCCACGTTCTGCCCTTTAGCCACAGTGACTGGTTTTGGTGTGTTTAGTCTGCCACATTTCTGTGCTGGATTAGAGTTCTGTTGGTGTCTCCATGAAACCAGATGAGCTGTAATTAAACCAGGATCACCTGTGCCCCTTGGGGTTCTTCCTTCTTTTCTCTGTTTCCACATTTTCAGTGCCCTTCCCAAGCGCCAGGCCTCAGCACCCAGGGCCATCAGTATGGGCTGGGTAAGAGCAAGCCCTGCTTTCCCTCTGTACCCCACCACTGACACGCCAGGAGCTCATTTATCCCTTTTGCTACAGGCCTGTGCTGCGAGCTTGGATTTGCTTCTCACTGAGCCAAGGTTAGGTCCATGGTGGGACCCCTGGGTGGACAGGCAGCTGTCCCCTGCAGCCAGCAGCAGGGCCAGGTGGCCTGCAAGCCATGGCAGCAGTGCCCACTGCTCTCCAAAGCTTCTCTTTGAAGGCCATGAGAAGATGTTGTATCTACAGGCATTAAGGACTCACTCCTGACATCACAGAGTGAGTCAAGATGGAAGGGACACACAAGGATCATGAAGTCCAGCTCCTGGTCCTGCACAGGACACCCCAAGGGTCCCTGAGAGAGTTGTCCAAGTGCTTCTTGAACTCTGTCAGGGTTGGTGCTGTGACCATTGCCCTGGGGAGCTTGCTCCAGTGCCCCACCACTCTCTGGTTTCACCCTCTGGGTGGAAAGCTTTTCCTGATATCCAACCTAAATCTCCTCTGGCATAACTTCAGGTGATTCCCTTGGGTCCTGTGCCTGGTCATCACAGAGAAGAGATCAGTGCCTGCCTCTCCTCTGCACCTCAAAAGGAAGTTGTAACTGCAATGAGGTCTTCCCTCAGTCTCCTCTTGAGGAACACACCAAGTGACCCCAGCCACACCCCATACGACTTCCCCTAGAGGGCCTTCATCATCCTCCTTGTCCTCCCTTGGGCACTCTCAGATTATTTAATGTTTTTCTTATATTGTGGTACCCCAAACTGTCCCCAGCACTCGAGGTGAGGCTGCTCCAGCACACAGCAGGGCAGGACAATCCCCTCTCTTGCTTGGCTGGGATGCTGTGCCTGATGTTGGCCCTCCTGGCTGCCAGGAGGCTGCTGACTCCTATCCAACTTGTCATTGATCAGGACCCCCAGGGCCCTTTCCATGGCACTGTTTTCCAGCATCTCATTCCCCAGTCTTTACATCCAGGTTTGCCCCATCCCAGGTGCAGAATCCAGCACTTTTCCCACATTGAACTTTATATGGTTGGTAATTCCCCAGCCCTCTGATTTGCTGAGGTCTCTCCTGCCTTCAAAGGAGTTAACAGCTCCTTCAGTTTTGTATCACCTGTGAACTTGCTCGGTATCCCTTCCAGTCATTTCCCATCCCTTCATCCAAGTCATTTATGAAGGTGTCAAAGAGCACAGGACCAAGGGCTTCCATCCTGAAGCTGTCCTGGCTGTGATTGATGACTGTGTTGTTCTTCATGTGTTTTTCAGAACCTTCCAGAATAATCTTCTCCATAACTTTACCAGGCACTGAAGTGCACACATAGCAGTGTCTCTTGCTTTTGCTTTCTTTCTTTATTTTCCATTAAACTCATAATCGGTTTAGAGATGTCTAAGAGTGGTTCTTTCACAATCTGCACTTTGGAAATGAGGAAAGCGTAATACTTCCCCTACACGTGCAGAAATGTGCTCAGTTTTTCCAAAATAAGATATTTACTTCCTGGCCAAGGTCCAGAATGGAAANGGTTGGGGTTTCTTTTCAGAAAGAGAAACCCTCCATGTGGAGTGTGACTGCCCTTTTCCCCAGCTCCTTGCACAGCTGCAGTGGGATGCCCCTATTTTGGGAGGTACAATATCATGTGATCCTCCTTGACTTTCCCCTCTCCTGACCTGGGGGCTATGAAAGAAACCTGTGGGGGATGATAACCTGTGTAACTCTGTCTGTGCACACACTGGAACAGGTGAGCCTGGGAGCAGCAGGGAGGCTGGGCAGGGCTGTGGTAGATGCCACCTGTATGTATACGTGTATATGGGACTGTGAAGATGAGTGCCCTTCCCTGCACTGCACCCATATGGGTATAGGCATAAAGAAACATTTTATAGGCTTTATTTTCTCTCTTATCCGTGCATGTCCTCAGAAATACTAATTGCTGAGTGTAAATTGTTGGGAAACAGCTGCACAAGTCCATCCATTTGCTGGTAGACTCATTTCCTCTGCATCCTTCCACCCCTGCATTTTAGAGAGGAAAGGGATTTATTATAAGGCAGCACTGTGGAAAAAACTTCCTTAGAGAAACCCACTGGATAATCTGGGAAAGGCTTGAGTAATGGAGCTTTTTGTGAGCTAACAGCATAAAACTACTCCACAAAAATATTATCATTGGGAACATGAGCTGAAAAGGGAATGATTCATGTGAAATCTGGGATGTGCCTGTGTTTCCTATGAATCAGTGCTGTGAAAAGGAGAGGGCTGAGGGAAAATGAGCACCCGAGACCTGCCCCGAAGCATGGAAAAGATAAAACACCTTCATTAAAGACCTTGTCAGGAAGTAGCAGGGACTGTGAGACAGACTTGGGAAAACCACAGGATGGAGAGTCCCTAGAGCTAAGGAGAAAGCCGTATGAGGAGCCTCTGTGATTGCTGATAGAGTTATGATTAAGGACCAGCAGGCAGAATTTCCTGTGATACTCCATGCAAGTAAAAACAAATCTCTTCACCCCTCTGCACCTACACTACCTCATCCAGGAGCATGAGAAAAGAGACTGCTGCCAAAAAGAAGCTTTGTGTGCTATCTCTGGTCTTTACTAGGAGATACTGCTTCACAGGTGGCTTACTGGAACAGATTAGGTCGAGAAGAATCTGTGACCCAGAAACCTTTTTCCTATCTTAAGGAGAAATTAGCCCCATCTACTATTTAATGTTTCACAGGTAGCAGAACTTGTGCTCCTGACTCACCAAGGGCCTTTGAAACCCACCCCTAATTTCTTCCCTGATTCTTCAACACTGGTTGAGTTGATGAAGGTGAAGTAGGAAGTTCGGCTTTTGTGGCATCTTTGCTTCCTTTGTGCCTTGCCAGAGACTTCGTGGCAGTGCTGAGGTTACCTGGTGGTGCATGCAAGCCCTGGGGCCAGAAGCTGCTGTGTTTCCTCTCCCATACCTTTGTGGCTGCGCTGCTCCTGCCTCTGACAGTCCCCCGGGGTGCTGTGTTGCTGAATTTGGACTGGGACTTTCTGTCACACGCTATATTTAGGCTGTGGATTTGCATTGTTAACTTGGGTGTCTTAATGAGCAGGCACTTGCTTGTGGTACCAAGCACTTGCCTCTCATGGGCTGTGGCACTCTGATGTGGGAGTGTCCCTGTTGTGTGGCCAAGGATGCTACAGTAAGGGAGAGAAAATTTAAAAAAAACTCTTTTTTTTTTTTTTGGTCGCAGGCCAAACAGAGATGCCTCTATGTCCAAAGCCTTTGACAGTCATTATAGGTAATGACTATGGCTATAGGTTCCTGTGCTGCCTCACTTTTTGGAGGGGGCACAAGTGTGATGCCACCAGGCAGGCCTGGAGCTGTCAGATGCTGGGGCCAGGTGGGAATCCCTGGCTGCCATGAGGGCCCTTCCCTGCACACTCATGGTTTGCACTGCTTTGCAGGGTCTTTTGCTGAAACAAAATGGTCTGGGTGACAAAATGGAAAAACTGGCCATCACTTATTCACAGAGAGATCCTAAAAATATATGGCTATTGTTCCTTTCCTTATGACACAGCTAGGATGAGTTGTTTTACAGAGGAAGCAAGAAGATAAACAAGCAATTCCAGTATACAAGGGTGAAGGCTGTTGTCCAATTTTTTTTCAGCTTCCTGAATCTGACTCCTAGATCTTTCTTTGCTATCATGCTTCCCCTCTCCAGCTCCCTTTCTGAGCAGGAAAACAGGAGAGATGGCTGAGGATGTCTGTGTTGAATGCCAGGCTGAGATAGTGCACGCAGGGAGACACTGGGGCCCTTGGCCATGGTGCTGCTCCTTCCCATGTCACTGATCCAGCTGTGGGCCCTCAGGGCTGAGGAAAGGATGCATTGTGATCCTGGCATGTGTCACCTGCTGGGAAGCTGCCACAGATGGAAAACCCACTGGTGGATGTCACTGCTCTGGATGGGATCCTTCTGCAGCATCCAGAAGTCCACCAGTGCTGTTGGTAAGGTCTGATGGTGTGTTTATGTCAAATGTTCTTGCTGACCCCCACCAGGATATTCCTGCCTGGCTCAAACTGAGCCACTCCTTTCTTCCCACCTCCCAGCATGGCTGGTCACCTTGCTCAGCAGTTCAACCCTGTCACCTCTAGTTTGGCCTGAGCACAGGGAGAAAGTGCAGCGTTCATTAGGCTGGAAAAAATCCAACCCAAACCAAAGCGTATTGCAGGTGGCATGGAGGTCTGGGCACCAGGATACAAATCTTTGCTCATTTTAGCAGCAGGTTGATCTGTGACAGCTCATTTCAGATTTGGTGCTGCGGTTTTTTGTTCCATTCAGAGGGGGTGCTGGCCCCTCGTGTGGTTGCAAACGCCTGTGTTTGTACACATTTCCTAAATCACAGCGGGTGATTTAGTGCTGAGCCTCACATGGCCTTGATTTGGCCCCTGACATTATACAAAATAAGAAAAACGTGGAGTGAGGCAGCACTGCTTCTTGGTCACCAGCTCTGCAGCTGGTGTGAATCAACCCAGCTCCCTGGGTTTCTGCACCCCTACACACCAGAGATGGTGCAACTCCTCACATGTGGGGGCTCCTCTCAAACCTCTCAGAGCCAGACCCTGCACAGGGGCCTGGACAGCAATACTGAATTTTGCAAGCAACGTGCCCAGCTGCTGTTTTGCTTTCTGTGCAAGCTGGCCATGCTCAGCATGGCAGGAACAGGATGAGCAGGAGCAGCACATCTGTCTCTGGGCTGCCCAAGTGCCGCTGCTGTATTTCAGCTGGGAGGTGCTGGAGGGAATAGGCTGCCTCAGCAGCTCCACTGTCAGGTTTTTCTCTCTGATAGTTGCTTGCCACATGGGGTTACAAAGTCAGTGTGATCACTTTTTCAGGGTGATGTGGAAAAATATACCTGTGCAACGATCTCAGCCCCTCTGCTCTGAGCCTGGAGTTTGGTCAGTGGTTTCCTGGTGTATGCAGAGCACTTCTCAATCAGAGCACCCCCAAGCCTCGTGGGTTTGCCAGCCCAGACCCTGGCTCTGCTGATGAAGAATCTGTTCTTGAGTTTGGGTTAAACCAGTGAATTTAGAATGCAGGTTGCCTGGTGAACTGCTGATGTATCCCATTGTGTTTGGGCAGCAGCATCCAGGATTTGGGAGATTTGCCCTTAGCCCTCAACTAGCCTAAAGAAAACTCAAGTGTATCCTTGTATAGTTGTGATTCTGTAACGTTGTTTTGATTCTGTTATGTGAAAAAAAGAACCTGCTGTTCTGAAATACTTTTAATAAGCTTCAATAGGCTGGCACCACATGTCAGGTGGGGCTGGGCTGCAGGGCAGGAGTTGTCTGACCCCTCCAGTGCAGCCTGGCCTTCATCACACAGCATTCCTCACCTGGAAATCTCCAGTGCATTTCGATTCTTCCTAAAGACCTCCTTGTGACACCATTCTAATGGCATCTGGAGTGCCATTGGAGCATTACCTTCCCTGCAGCTTTGGACACCTGTGGGGGTTTATACTGTCACTTGATTGCTGCCTGAAGCAACATGAATGCCCAAGGGGTGCTGCTAGCTTGAGGGGTGTGTAGGGAGGGAAAACTGGACAGGTTGGGAACATCTCTCATTGTCCCTGTGTGAGGACACCAATCAGCCCTCACGACCTTCCACCCTGGTCCACTCCTGCCAGGGCTGCAAGGACCAGGAGGGCTTGGGGAGCTGCTCATGGGATGGGAGAGTGTAGGGGAGAAGCCATCATCCTGACAAAGTGTCTTGGGCACTGGGGGCACCTCAGGGATGGAGGGTGAGGGGTCTGTGTCCCTCCAGCTTCCAGGGAACAAAGGTCCCCTTCCATCAAGTTCCTTTGGGATGGATTTCAAGTGAAACTGAGACAGAGTTCTCCACCAAAAGGCACAGCAAGCAGCTGCCCTTGCTCAGCGTTTGATCCCAGCCTCCCCCCTGTCTCTGGCTATCTGTTCCTTTCACTGAGCACCTGGAAACAGCTGACTAATGGAGATGTGCAGATGGTCATCAGCTTCTGCATTATACAGCACCTGGCTAAAAATAGCCAAGGTTGCAGGTCCAGGCCCCAGCTCTGCTGGGAGAGTTTGCAGGGCACAGACAAGAAGCGATTTGTCCCCTGGTGCCATGGCAACAGCTCTCAAATGTGAGCAGCAGGACAGCAGCAGCATGGTGCTGCTCCACTGGTGCGCGGGATGACCTTGGAGAAGCGGAAGCAGCAAGGTGGGCCACTGTTCCCTCCCACAGCCCCTTTCCCCAGCCTGCAGTCATCAGCTGTGGCAGAAAAGAAGAGACTCATGAAGGATGGACTAAAATAAGGAGAATATGATTTGTTTCATTTGCATTTAGATGGCAAAGATAAGGATAACTAGGAATTACCAGTAAAGGTGATACAGGAAAAATGCAGTAGAGAGGTTTGTAGTTGTATCTCTGAGAGTGCTGTACTTCTTTTTTTTCACGAGCTTTTTCTGTTCTGCTTGGCTTTCCTTAGCTCTGTGCTGCCTGTTAGCCATGGTGCTGTGGGTTCTTGCTGGAGGACAATTTAAGTAGACTGGTTTCACTAGGAGATGGAACTGGAAGTGTTGTAAATGCTGTCCAAACCAAAGAGGGCAAAGGTCCGTCTGCAGCTCCTCAGCAATAGCTGTCTTAACACATTGCAGCTCTGCTGTTTGTCACGTTGTCACACGGTCTCTGCAGTCTGACGGGTAAAATGTCACTTTTCCCTTCACTGCCAGGGAAAAGGAGACGGAACTGAACTGAGATAAACAATTCAGGTACTTTCGCAAATATTTTTTCTGCAGAGGGCTGAGGTGTAAGACTTTAATGTTGTTCTTCACTCCAAATGGCCTTAAAAAATCAGCATGTGCTTGCAGAAAGTTGTAGGATGCATCTTTGTTTTCTACTCTGTTTTCACATGAGGAAACAGACTGGATATTCTAGACCTTATTTTCATATGTGATATAACCCCTTTCAGTTTTCAGAGGTTGCTTATGATTTCTTTTTTTTTTTTGGGAGCAGAGCTTGAGGTTATTCACAATCTTAGCCCCAAATACATTAGACACCCTGGTTTGTATTTGGCCCAGCATTAGGGCAACTCAGGTCCCTTTGAAGCCTCCCTGTGGGTACCCAAAACGAGACAACCCCAAGCACCAGACTTAGGTATACAGGCTTTTAATGAGATTCCCATGAGTATCTGATGTCCTCATTTGAGAAAGGGAAGTGGTGTAGGAAAATTGAAAAGGCAGGGGGTAGAGGCCCAAATGTTTTGGTACAGGAGAGGAACTGAAGCATAGCCATGTTTCAAGAATTCTCTGTCTCCACCCATGCTTATGCTCAGCACTGTGTCTCCTCCTACACAGAGAACTGCTCTCCTAATGGAGCTGGGTCCAAGGCAGCAGCTGGAAACTGAGTTTTGAGGCTGATGAGCTTGGTTCAGCTGAGTGAAAAGATAGAAACCATTTAGAAAAAATACAATCCAGATTTGGGGTTAAATTTTATGTGCATATTTGAGTTTGGCTACACTGAATTTTCTTTTAGGCGGGCCTCTTTGTCAGTAAGGCTGAAGAAAAGTTCCTGCTTCATTTTATCAAGCTCTTTCATGGGAAAGTTAAACAAATGGTTATCTTTCACAACATTGCTTATCAAATGTCTGCAGGACAGCCCTGCCTCTGAGAGGGACCTCCCCTTTTGCAGAGCACTCTTGGGCAGGTGTCTTGATTCCCTGTTTGGGACTGAGCAGGAAGCATGGAAGGGGAAGTGAAATAAAAGCAATCAAATGAAATATATTTAGGAAGTACTGTCACCAGCACTGCTTCTGGGAGTGGGCAACCCTGAACTCCCATTCTGATGCTAGAGCAGATTTAACAAGGTGGGTGAAATAATGAGTTGCTTGAAATGAAAAGCTTCTGCCTCTGATGCAAAGAGCATTGCAAGAAGAAAAAGTTCTGCAAGAATCAGACACCTGCAGGATTCAGATGAGTCTCCTGCATCTCTGACTCTCAAGCTGCTGTGTGAGGGTGTTTCTGCATATAGACCTTAAGAGAAGAGCTCATGGAGGAGCAGTTCCCCTTGGCTAGAGGAGATCACACTTGTCTTGTCCTGGGAAATGCTGGTGTCCCTCAGCCCATGACCAGAGCCAGCAGCTCAGTCCAGTTTTCCATCTTTGCCTGCATCTTTCAGCAACCAAATCATGGCTCAGAGCTGGCATTGCCCTGGAACGGTGGCACCTCCCTGCACTTTCTCACTCGTTGCTGGATGGCCACTAACAAAGCAGAGCTCAGTTCCCACAAAACCCAGATTTTTCCCAGTGATTCCAGCTTCTTCCCTTGGATAACAAGGGCCTGACAGTATGAGAACCATGTGTGAAATTGTGCCCAGGGCACCGAGCTAGGCAGGCAAGGAGCTGTGTTGCCCTAACAGGCACCTACAGGAAGGGTGGTGAAGCAAGCGAAGCACCTGCAGAAATTTCCAGGTACCAGAAGCCCACCCTGCCTTCAGAGATCATCCATCACCACAGCCACGATGGGAGAGTATTTCCCAGGCACAGACTTGGCTGCTCTTTGAGCTGCTCATTGAGGCACTGGCTGCAAGTTGGGTCATGGCTTTCTGGCACTCCTACCACGAAGGCTCTGTGACCACCCACATTTCATCCACGGGTGTTCCTAACTGAGGCAGAGAAACTGAGGACAACCTGCACACTTTCCTCTTCCCCCAGGCTTCCCCTGCACCCTCCACAGTCAGCCAGCCTTGGGTTTCCAGCTCAAGGCCAGCAGTGGGTCTGGAGTGCTCTTCACCCAACCCATGGAGACTGTGCTCCACAGGAGGTGCTGCTCTAAACCCACCATTCTTAGCAAAGCATCGCTGTAGACTTCCCTCCACCTCTCTAAGAAAACAAGGCTATTGCTAGGGGAAAAATGCTCAGCAGGTGCTGCTTTCACGTGGGTTTTGAGCTGTGGCTGCCCCACAGGAAGAGTACACAGAGCCCCCTCCCCAGTGACTGCAGCACCTGCTGCTGTGCCAGCAATGGGCAGGGGCAGGGAGGCTGCAGGTGCTATTATAGGCTCTCATCAGTCTTCAGTCAGGGTGGATGTAAGACAAGGATGTGATTAGGAAATGGGAGCATGAGTGAAAAGTCATCTATCAATTGGGCTTATTAACCTAAATGTGTCAAGTAAGTTTCCACCGAAAGGAGAAAATTTATTTCTTTTCAATTTTGGCCGTTTTAAAAATGGAGAAAGAGACAAATTTGTAGGTTTTTTATTTTTAATGTAAGCAACATTGCTTATCAAAGCTTCAGAGAGTACACGGTTATTTGTTTACCTGTCTCCAGCCTGGAAACAGCTAGCAACAAAGAATGTATTGGGATCAAAAGGAGAATGGTGAAGAAGCTAACTTTTCAAAGAAGCTCTTTCCAGGGATTTCGAGGTGCTTTCTACCAGACTAACACTGGTGCAGCACTCTGTGTCTGCCTCTTGCCTTCTCTGCCTGCAGTGCCTTGCAGGCAGCTGCACTTGCACAGTCAGTGCCCTGCACTGGGAGGACAGGAGGCAGCCCAGGCAGAAAGCCTCACAGCCACAGTTAGCTCGGTTCCCTCAGCTGGCCTGGTGTACAGAGAGCACATGTCTGTCTTTCAGCAAGGACTGCAGATTGCACCTTGCTGCCTTTGGGTGGCACAAGGGTAGGACAGAGTTCTAGGGAAACTCACCCAGCCCTGGGAGTCGCTCCTGGGTCAGAGGCTCCATATCAAGGTGTTCCTGGCATGTGATACTGAGGAAAAGCAGGGAGTTTTGAGGTCTGGTGTGTCACGTCAGTGACTTCCCACAGTCAAAACCTACTAAATTAAAATCTGCATCTGGATGTAACATTCTTAAATTTACTTCTTCTAGCAATCATAAGGCTTGAGTTTGGCTGTTATAGAGAGGTTTTTAAGGTGGCCCATCTTAAGAGAAGAGGTCCTTTCCTAAACTTCAAGGATGTTCATATCTAGAGTCTTGATTTCAGCCCAATCCTTGTTTTAGATCTCTTTGGACAGGACAACTGTAGGATTCTTTAGTCTCTTAGGAAAAGAAACAGCAGAAGTTCTATGTTGGTGAGATTTTTTTTTCTTCTCCTCCATCAGACTTTATTCTGTACAACACACTTAAGTGAAATAAATCAGCTTTCTGCTTTCAGTGGCAACCAGGACCTGCTGGCCCCCTCTCAGGAGCAGGTGCCTGGTGGTCCCTTGTCCAAAATGTGGGGTGCTTCTGCATGACCACTGCCACTGCCCTCCTCCTGTGGCAGCTGTGCACCCCACAAAGCCCATGTGGGAGGGGTCATGTTCCTTCTGTGGAGGTCAGCACTGTGCAGAGGTGACCACTGACAAGGCATGAGGCTTCCAGGGCGGAACCCTTGTTCAGAGTCAGGTGTCTCTGAGAAACTAAACATACTTCCAGTCCTGTGCAGCAGTTTACTATGAAACCAAGAAAGAGAATGAACCACAAAGTTGCAAAGGTTGGAGCCAGTTACTGTTGTACCCCTTGCAAATTCATTCCTTCCCCAAGCAGTGAAAAATAATGCAGCTCTTCCGCTCCCTCTGAAAAACTCCAATCATTTTTATAAGCAAATACTGAGAGCAAATAAAAATATTTTGGAGGTTCTGAAATGTTGATTCACTTCATGTTCCGGCCATAAAGGAAATAAAGGGCTAGAGATCAAAACTGTTTTCACAGTCTTGTCTAAAATGGGAAAAGGAATCATGACAACACAAATGTTTTTAGATAAACATAGCTTCCAGTTGTGAGTTTATGCCTGGCTACCACATCATTTTACAGGTGTTAATTTCTGTCAGTATTAGATGCTTTGTTACTGTTGGTCTTCTGCTGGCCTCTTTGTACAACCTTGACAAGACCAAGAGAGACCTGCCCTAAGTTTGCTGGATCACTGCAGAGCTGAACCTTGGGCACTGGTACAGCTCCCCAGGGCAGTGGTCACATCCCCAAGTTGTGACAGAGTTCCAGAAGCATTTGGACAATGCTCTCAGGCACATGGTGTGACTTTTGAGGATGGTGCTGTGTGGGCCAGGGGTCGGACTTGTGAGTCCCTCTCAGCTCAGCAAATTCTGTGAATTGGAGCTGAGGTCTGCAAGGTGCTGTCATGGATTTGGGAGCTTTGGGTGCTTTTGGAGCCTTGAACTCTCTCATGGGGTGTATCTGTATCTGTTTCTGGAGGCAGCCACCCCACAGGGTGCCCCTAGACCACATGGGTATGCAGTGGCTAGTGTCATTAGTGCTGGAGGCTGAGTCCCATGCTGCAAAGCTCTTGGCTTAGGTCTCTCCTGGGCCACAAGCCATGACCTTGACACATCATTATTAATCTTCTGTGCGTTTAATTTTTTCTTTCTTTCTTCCCTCCCCCCAACAAAGCTTGAAAAAATGTCTGTGGGGGTGCTGTAGCCAGACAGGCTGGTGCTTTCATTATGTGGTGCTAATGGTATGTGCTGGATGCTCTGGGCTATGTGTGTGAGAACTCAGGAGAGGTTGGTGTGGAAGGTGGTCCTGGAGGAGGTAGCAAAACTGGGACCTTCCACACATGCATTCCCCTGCCTCATGGGAAATGTAGGGAACAGTCCTGTCAGCTGTGCTTGGTTTTCCTTCTGGAAGAAAGTACTTTGAGCAAGCAAGGAAGAGGATGCACAGAGAGGTGGTTGATGCCCCATCCCTGGAAACATTCAAGGCCAGGTTGGACAAGGCTCTGAGCAAGCTGATCTAGTTGAAGATGTCCCTGCTCATTCCAGGAGGGTTGGAGCAGATTTCTGTAAGGTCCCTTCCAACCCATACTATTCTATGAGTATGTGGTATGGATGACCACAGACCTAGGGCCTTGGAGAGAGGTACAGAGCTAAATCTGTCAGTGTAGACACACTTACTTACATTTTAAGCCAGAATTGTATTGGTGGATTACAAACAAAAGGAAGGAAAAATTGGACTAGTCTTCTGGATTCAGTGGCTGCACTAGAAAAACTCAGAAAGAGGAAAGGAGGAGGAAGTGACTTATTCCTCCTGAAAAGGTAGTGTGGTAAAATACAGTGTGAAGTTCAGCAGTGGTAAATATAGCTAAACCAATTGAGTTTAGTTCATATCCTGAGAGCCATAAATGTACACAGGTGAAATTTTATGAGCTTTTGAAAAGAACTTTATGAGCTTGGAGGGAGAAGTACTATAATTTGAAACTAGCAATGGAAAAATAATGTAATATGGATTGTGCCATACCTAGAAAAACCTGTTAACTTACCCTACAGAAGCACCATAAAGGATAAGAAAGGAGAAAAGATCTAGGAATCTCTTTCATTCTTCCCCAGGACCTTGATCTAACCTTCTTTCAAAACAGTACCATCCATTGAAATGACTCTCTGGGCAGTCCAGGAATCTAAAGGACTCCCAGGGAAAAAGTCTCAAAGGGAAAAAGAGAAGAGGAGGGAAATGTGTAAGTCTTTGGTAGGCTCTGATAGTTCTCTATCACTGCACCCTCTGGTTTTCCTCCAGGGGATTAGAAGTTGCCCTACTGCACACTTGATGAGAAGCAATGTTCCAAGACATGTAAAGATGCCTACCCTTGTCTGCTTGGTATAAGAAGGATGGCCTGTAGTATCACCTGAGGCATCTGAAAACCCAAATATGGTGTCTCCAGATGCTCTTCTGAGTGGTTTTAAGACCAGAGAATGATAGAAGCAGCAGAAGACTCAGAGTTGTGCAGGTGTTCTCGTTTAAGAGACCAGGATATGTGTCACCCTCACATCTCCTGTCTTCCTGCTGAGCTCTGCCAATGCCTGGAGCTCTCAGTGCTGTGTCCTCCTCTGTGATGTGTTTCAGCAGAAGGTATCGGTTCCTTGGGATTGCAAAGAAAACTCAGCAAGTTCTTGGGAGGGAAGGCCGCTTAAGGCTTAGCTTAGTGACAGACTGGTCAGCAGTACTTCTGTCCAGCCATGGTGAGATAGGGCTGAGAACCATCCTGATAACTGCCAAGGCAACTGGTCAATTTTAAATGTCAGTGTTCCCACAAGTTAAAGTAACATAATAATGTTATTTGATCCTATGTGACTGGGTTGCTTTGATTTGCTGAGGTCTTGCTTGCTCCTGACAGCACTTCCAGAAGACTTCTTAGTCTTTCGAGTGTGGTGAGACAGGCTTTGCCCTAGAGAGTTGCACATCAAAGGAGTAGTCTTTGTGACGTAACCAGCCAAGTCTGGTTCAAAATCTGATGTCTAGGAGTGAATTTTCAGCAGACAGCTAGATCTAGAGCAGTAATTAGCTCAAGAGCCTATTATTGACCTCTTCTCCCAGGCTAGAATATATATAAGAACAGGAGTAACCGTCCAGCACTGTATTTGAGATATGGTCTTCTGAAACAAAGGCTTTATTCCAAACAAAACATTTCCTCCACATCAGTAATCAGATCTGGCTTTGATAGAAAAGTCATCAACAGGATCCTAGTATGGTGCTAATATGTTAGCTTTTCCTTCTGCAGTTGTTTGGTTATATATAAATATATATATGTATGTATTTAAAGCACCTCTTGTTAATGCACCAAATATGGGTGTAGGCAATTAACAGAAGACTGTGTTTGATTATGGCTTACAAGGAAGTCTCCAGAGAAGTTACTGTTCATTACTCAGTGAGCAGCCCTTTCAGCCATGAATAGTGACCTTGGCAGAAGGTCTGGAGACCACAGAATTAATTGTGAAAGTTTTAATAGAGTCTGGTGCATAGAAACAAAAATCTATGTGACTAGTGCATTGTTGGCTGGTGAGGATACGTTTGGCGGATACCTATCCCGTTACAGTCGGATCCATTGAGTTCATTGCCTCACTGTGCTTTCAGGGTAGATTTGATGACAAGCTAGAGAAAGGCAGATTTAAAAAATGTTCTTTGTTACATTCTGAGAGATGTCTTGCAGTTTGACAAAAGTGTAGGCTCACTTAATAGGAGTCTGTTGTATTTAGCCAGATGCCTTCTTGGAATAGCATTTTTCCATGGCATCATAGTTACAGAAGTGGTTGTGAACACATTCACTAGCTCATGTGGCCTAAATGAGTTTTCTTAATGAAAAAAAATGCCTTATGTGTTGACTCCAGTTGCTCTTGTTCCTTCAGTCACAGTTTGTTGTTTGTGAAAGCTCTGAAACTCTCTCTGTCTTTGAATTCATCAAGCCTACATAAGGGAGCAAATATCAGCTTGGATGTAGCTTCTGAAGCATGCATGGCTAAATTTCAGGAGGGGCTTGGATCTTCTGAGCTAACACTACGGAAGTACAAAGGGCTGGCATACACTGAGAGGGTAGTTGGAGTGTCTTTATGCACCCATCAATTCATGTCCCAGAGAATGAAGTGCTGTTATCAGGTGCTAATTTCCCCCAAAGTGACAGTGTACTCACAGGAAATAAAGATCAAAGGGGGGCTTTGTGCCATAAATTTCTCTGAATCAGAGTCTATTGGAAAGACTGCACTATTCTCTCTCCTTGTGAAGCCACAGTTAAGCAGTTACACCAATATTTGTTTTGAGATCAGGGCCTCTGAAATCACAGGACTCTGTCATCTTGAAACATGTGGACCATGACCGTGGGGAACTCTGAGCAGTCCTAGAGGATGTGAGGTTTTAATCAAAGCACTCTGAAGTATTTGGGACTCTTTATATTGACTTGGCTGGGTTTTAGATTGAGGTCTGAAATCCAGCAAGTTCAGGCAAATAGGCGTAAGTAACCAAATGTTTTTCCAAAGTTCATTTTGTCATCAACAGAAAAAACACTGCAGATGCTCAATATGCACAATTGAAGCAATTAAAGTAGTTGCTGGTTTTTTTCTTTTAAACAGAGAACTTTTTCTAAAGAATACTGAAACTTTGAGGGTTCTATCAACTCCAAGCAAAGCTGTTCCCACTTCCCCATCTCTCTTCTAACTGAGAAATACTTTTTTGGTTACTATTTACGGTGAAATGAGATACGCTGTTAGCACAGTTCACAAAGATTTATTCCAAAGGGGATAAAAACCTGAATGTATGGATTAGACTGGAAGCCAGCATGTAACTGGCAAGCAAGCAGCCTGCTCCTATAGTGTGGGCTCAAAGTTATCCTGTGTGGCTGGCCTTTTATGCTTTTTTTTAAAAACATTCTCCTCAAACAACACCGACGGGCTCGAGAGGAGCCAAAATATCCTGCCTGAACACCTGCAAACTTTGGACCTGGAAGCGAGGGAGCGGGGTGGGTGCCAGCTCTCTGCGGGCGTGATGGATGGGACCGCAGCCGCGGCTGCCACGTTTCCAGGGGCTGGGGCCGGGCCTGGCGCTGAACTTTGCCTTTTAGGAAAGGTCAGCTCCTTCCTGCCGTCCCACCACGTGCCAAGTGGTGGGATGAGCCAGGCGACGGGGACAAAGCGTCACACAGCACAATGAAGAGTGTTAATATGAGTAATTATTGCAGTATGTCACTGCACTATTTTAAGGCTGCTTGCTGCATGCCAAAGAGTGCTCTGGGCAGGGTTTTCATTACAAAATCCTGCCAAAACACTTCCTGAGGGGATCATGATAAATATAGATAGCAGAGAGCCAGTCTGAATCCACTGCAGCGAATAGCAAGAGTGCACATGCCTTGGGGTCCTCAAGGCTCATAAAGCAGAAGATACTCGAGTTGGCTGAGGTCCCTGAATAATTCAGCTGACTCCAGTGAAGGATTTTCAGGTAGCATTTTGATATGGTATATTAGACATGCTCAGGAATCGGCTCCCAGCTCCCCCTACCAGTGCAGTGGGGGTCACTTTTATTTCTGGCCCTTGATTAATTTGTGATGGATCCCAGTCAGATGTTTTAGGACAACCGCTTTTCTCTTTTGTTGCCCAGCTTCATTGTTGACCATCTGTAGAGCATTGCTCTTTGCCTCGTGTCATGGCAGAAACAAATAAAGAACAAAGGAAAAATGTCTGGCTGGTTTTAAACTCTCCCTTAATAGCACAACCATTCCCAATTGCAGATGCACGTGAGCAGCACCACCGCTGGTTTTGCAGGCAGCTGTATGTTCTGCTCACTGTCCCAGGGCTGCCAGAGGTGCCTAACCCAGGTGTTGTATCTGTAGTGTTGTCTGAGGACTACTGAGTGACCCTGATTTTCATCTCCCAAGGCTGCCAGTCCTTGAATTTCTACTCCGGCAGTGCAAAGCAGTGACTGCGTTAAAGCACCAGCACGTAGGGGTCTGAGCAGTGTCACCTCTCCTGGACCAGCTGCCCCAGGAGTCCCAATACTGCTGCAGTAGGGGCCACTGCAGACCAGTGACCCCAAGCATACAGCAAAGACTGCAATGGCTTTGGTTTCTCTGAGAATAGTGGTGGCATTCAGAAGAAAACCTTGTGGGATGGCCATACATTTCCTAAAGGCTGATTTTTACCACCAGCCCCGCTGGACAATAGCCAAAGCTGCCAGGCCAGGAGGTGTTTTTGTGTCTCAGTGGGTAGCAGAGTTGGGGCACAGAGTGTCCCCACAGTGACATGGGCTTGAGGACACTGGACTGTACTGCCTCTGCTTGGAAGCCTGTAATCCTTCCTGCAGGCTCTGTCTCTTGGAGGCTGGTGTAACTTGTTTCCCATTCCAATGTCAGCTGGGGGCTGTTGCCAGAGTGTGAGATTGGTGTTATATGTGCTGGTCCTGGACTACTGCTGCTGTTTGGCAGCAGTGTAGCCTCTGGTGGCCCCCATCCTTCTCCAGCCTCATTGACCAAGGCTGTCATGAAGTGCAATTTCTGGAGGTCTTCTGCACTTTGTATGTTGCATATTGTTTTGCTTTGAAACTTTCTTATCTCTATGTCTGACAGAATCCTCCACAGAATGTTAATCCAAAAGAGACTTATGAGTCCTCTCCCTGGCCTGGCCTTATAAGTTCCTGCAGCTCTTCTCCCAGCAGAAACCAAGGAGCTTCCTCAACTGCAGAAGTCATGAGGAGAAGTGGGGAAAACTAACAAAGGGGCCCCATTCCTCCCACAAGCCAAAAGCCATTCAGGGACAGCAAAAAGCCCCTTCTGTAATAATTCTCTGCTGTCTTTTCCCTTCTCACTTAATTTCCTCCCATGTCCTGGCTGCTGGAACCACCTGAGAGACCCCCAGGGCAGGCCATGTGGGTTCCTTTCTGCCATTCACCTTCTCCTATTCCCCCGTTCTGACCAGGAGCGTGCACAGAACTCTTCCTGGAGCATGCACAGGGAACAGCAAGGTCACAGCAAGTCATTCCCACAGCTTCCAGTGAGTGTGGCCTGTTTCATATGCTTTTCCAGAAAATACCTCTCTGTACTTTGAAACTAATTCTGCCATGATGGTTCTAAATGCTTGAGGAGAATTCCAGTCAGCTCACTGAGAGGGGTGATGGTGCATAAGCAGCAAAGGAACTTTAGTGTCTGTATCTAATAGACCCCATAGCTCTGAGGGCTGCAAAAAGACAGAAGCTTTTTTTTTTTTTTTTTAAGATATAAGCCTATCATAAATTCAAAATTTGCCAACTAAATAAGGGGTGTATGTGTGTTATGTGGTTACTGATGTTTATTTTTTGTTATTCATGACAAGCAACCTCGATGAAAGTCAAAGCCCATTCTCTTATCTCCTGTATAATTACATTGGTAAAACAAACCCCAGACAGTCTTGTTAAAGTATGAGAGATGCTGATTTGCTCCTCACTTTGTTTGTTAGAGGGCAATGCAGACAAGGTACCCAGCAATAACTCTGCAAATGCAGGAAAGGGTGTTCTAGTAAGGTGATGTCTCTTTGCAGCATCTGAATTGCTTTGGTTGTAAAGCATAACAAGCGACTATGCAATAGGGAAAATGTCTACTCCAGCAGTTTTGTTCCTCACAGAGAACTCCCTGTACCTGCTGGGACAGCTGGATCAGTTGACTGCTACCTGCTCTGTTTAATTGTCTGTTTTTGTGAGTGCCAAGAGCTGGAAAACAGGAATAACAACATGTTTAGAGGTCTGATCCTTTCTCACGACCCACAAGGACTGTTTCCACCACTCATTCCAAAGGGAGAATTGCAGGTAGTGGAAGTGGAAAAAGTTATGAGGAAAGATAGCTGTGAAGGTTTGATTTGGACATGTTGATCAGAGCTAAAAACAATGATTATTTCCACTTCCCACCCTCCCTGTCCCACTCTCATTGTTCCCACCCTCAGCAGACTGATCCGTGGCTGTCTATGAAGACATGCTTTTGACATACTTCTTTGTAATGTGCATAAAGTAAGTCAAGTGAGAAGGGAAAATTTGGGATTCCCACTTTTTCTCCACTCAAACCCTCTTCTCTGGGCTCTCCTCTCCTCTGTTCTGTGCTTCAAAGGAGCTTTTTACAAACGAGTGAGTTATTTCAACCCCCAGAAGGTACCATCTCTTAGCTACAACTATAAAAGCAAATGGGCTTTACAACTACTGCACCAAATAAAGTGCTGACAAAGTAGCTCCAAGGACCTGTCCTAATAGTGTCATTCCTATTGCATTTCCATTTTACCCCTTGGTTTCACACAACCAGGTTAATGCAGGGAAGGACCAGGTCTCAGGCACAGAGAAATTATTTTGGTAAAAACCCCCGATTGTCGCCACAGGATGCTGGTGACCTTCAGACTTGCGTAGCTGCTCGGCCTGTGGCCAAATGAGGCTGAGAAGAAAAGGTTCTTGAATAGAAAATTCCAATCATTGACCTCATCAGTACAAAATTCATATTTTGTGGGGGGGAAGAAAAAGCCCAACAGTGAAGAGCTGCAATTGGAAAGCACAACCTTGAACCATGACCAAATGGGAATTGGAAAAACCTGGAAGTTACAAATTAATGTCACATTTTTCCCTTATAAAAAATTTAGTACTGTCCCTAGAGACTAGTGATTTGTCTTTACTTCACAAAGCTTACAGCAGCAGACCTCAGTGCTTCATTCTTGAGCATTTTGATTTGTGGGGCCTAAAGATTTCCCAGCAGGACTGCTCTCATAGTTAATCCAATCCTCCTGCCAGCACACCCAGTTTTCTGTGTCTTGTGCTGGACCCCTGGAGCTCCTCCAAGACTCTTGGGAACCTACAAATGACAGGCTGAATGGCTCTGTCCTCCGGCTCTGAAGCAGCATTCCAGTTTGAGGGTTCTTTTGTAACCTGCACTGACTGAATGGAACTTTGGATTATGTTAGAGAAGGTGGTGCTCTGCCTCCATCATCACCTGCCTAGGAGAGCAATATATTGCTTAAGAGCAGCAAGTAGGGAAACATGTGGTCATGGCTTAGCATCCTGAACACTCCCCAGAGGCTCCTCCCCAAGCAGAGTACAAACTAGGTTTGAAATGTCTTTTATTATTATTAATTTGAAAATACTTTTCTATTCTGCCACAGCACAGATTCCCTACAGGCTGAGCAGATTCTATCCCACTGAAACACATGTTCAACAACAAGAACATCCTCTGGCAGTTATTTAAGCAAAATGCCTTGTGAATCTGTCTGTGTGGAGCTGACTTGGTACAGACAAGCCTGGAGCTCATCTGAGAGCTCAGGGTCCATTTGTGGAGTCACTGTGACACTGGCTTGGTCACAGCCACTCACTTCCCTGCACCATCCTGACACAGAGCCAAGCACAGGGCAGGAGTGTTTGCCCAAAGCCAGGTAGCTCTTGATGCTGGGAGAAGCTAGTTTGAAACCCTATGCATGTCCAGTTTAACCAGGACCCTTCTTGTCTGAGTGTGCTGGTGACCAACAACTAGACTGAGCTGCCATGGAAATAAAGCCAGTGACCTGCTGCAGTTCTTGGCTGAGTGATGTAACTTCCCAGCAATTTGGTTTCCCCAACTGTAAAACTTAAATAAAAACTTTGAGGTGTTGTCTGACAAAGAGCTGTAAAAGTCTAGGGAATTTTGACTCCCTCTGCTTCAACACAGAATAACCCACCTGAGTTAACTATACTAAATTTTAAGGTTTAGTCAATATTTGTGTACCTACAGGAATATATTAAACACTGTGTACATGCTATGAAGTTTTACCAGCATTTTTTTTGTACTCGTGATTCTTTAGGGTTTTTTTCTCCTTCTTTTCTCTTTTTTCTTCCTCTCCTCTCCTCTCCTCTCCTCTCCTCTCCTCTCCTCTCCTCTCGA